>JANHGB010049163.1:0-19807 GCA_026283785.1 Coracopsis vasa
AAAGCTCAGGACATTCTCTTTTCTCCTCTTCACTACAACTCCACAGACATTCATCTGCAGTGTATAAAATCTAACAGCACAGAGTCCTTGAGGCTCCAGAATGGGACTCACCCAAATACCATGAGAGCCTTACAAGCATTCTGCCCTGGACACACTGATATCCCATTGGACAGATCAAGGGATCTGCAGGGGTCTCCTCCAGGGTTTTCTCCATCCTCTGAATGGAGCACCACTTGCACACCAACACAGCTCCAAGCTCTTTAGGTCCCATAAGCTCTGCTGGCTTCTCTGGCTTGCCACATGGCTAACATAGAATGGAAACTTCCACAAACAGAAGACTTGTGCTTCCTATGGTCCTGCCTCCCTTCAAGAAAGAGCCTAGGCAACAGTCACCGTAGTAGTGCTATAAACTATTATATTTCACAGCACATAGTGGAGCCGAGCGGCTGCTGGTGTATCCTGCAGGAACAACTCAAGGCAGCTCTTTGCATCGCACCCCTTGGCTGCCTGTAGCAATTCCCTCAGCTATAGCATTCCCATTGCCATCACCCAAATCCTGCCGCAAGCAGCGCTACTCTCACACTCGTTTAGCACAGGACTGCTGCAAAGTCACCTGAGCAAGCCAAGAAAGGCAGAACTGATGGCCAGGCAGAAAGTTAACCTAACATGAAGTGTAAGGGCCGATATTCACACTTCATGTTTGTCACATGCTGACAAGCGCAACTTCCCCATGGCTTTCTTTAAGTGGCACTGGCTGTCCCAAGGCCACCCCTCCCTCTTCATTCCTTTTTCCCCATCAGTTTCTCTGTTTTTCCCTTTCTTCCCTCCATGTCCGACCCGAGGGAGCGGCGCATCCCGGGGACGGGAGTGCTCGCAGCCGGCAGCGGTAGGAAATGGTAGCTAATGTGCTCCCACCCAAAACAGTTTATTCTTTTTTGTTCCATCCTTCGTCTCCCTCCCAGGGCCGCTGCTTTTATTTCCCCTTCTGAATGACCTACTGGACCGCATTCTCCGCGGAACAAAGGAAGTGCCTTTTTAGCTGGAATCCTCGGAGACCACCAAGGACTCCGGCTCATGCACTGCAATTTCGCACTACTTTCAACAATAACAAAAATGCATGACTGAATGGCTCAAAAATGTGGAGTGTTAGAGGCATTCATTTCGGTCTAGGACACTGTCACAACACAGACAGACCCCGAGTAAATACCTTTAGACGGCTAAGAGAGGAGCTGGGGGTAATCTTTACCATTGGTGTGCCCTCCAGATATGCATACATTATCCTTTAGACTGACAAAACTGCAATGATTTCAGTCGGTTGCGCTTTTACATTGTCAGCCTAATGATATGCGTTTAGTCTACATCTGTTTGAATAAAATTGCAGGCCCGTTTGCTTCTCCAAGAAATATTTTAATGAGAACCGTCTGACTGGCTGCAGTTAAAATACTCACTCCCCCCTTCACTCTCCCTGCTTTTAAAATGGTCCCTAATAAATAGGCTGGGATTTGATTTGAGTCCAGCCCTCATCAGTGGAGGATCAGGACCTGAGCAGGCTTCTGCACAGTGGCCGGTGTTGGGGAGGTTTGACCTAGTCCTTATTTTATATGTTGTTTAAGATGACTCAGTGAGCTTTGGAGGGTGTCAGGAGTAGATTGTGCTGCCAGGGCTTCCATTTGAAGCTCTGCAGCTGCGGTCCGTTTGCGTGCTTTTGGAACAAGGGGTCAGAGAAATGTGATGAGCAAGGTGAGATGATTGGACAAAAGAAGGGCTTTCTGCAGAGACACGCTGGAAATACCAGCAGGGTTGTGTCGCCATCCCAGGGGCACAGGGAGGCTGTGTCTTGCCCTGCTTGGAAAGCAACAGATCTTGCAAAGTTAGGTTTTAAACATCATCCTGCTTCCCAGGGTGTTCCGGGCAGGATGATGGAAGTCTTGAGGGGATGTGTGCTGTGTAGAGCTGTAAAGTGTGGTGTGGTGGCACTCAAACCTGGAGCAGGTGCTCGGTTGTTGTCTCAGGTGATGGTGTGTTTTCGTTAAGGTGTGTAAAGGGATTGGAAGGGCAGTTACCTGGGAGCCTGGCTAATAGATGAGAACAAGATAAATGTGTGTGAGGGAAAGAGAGGAAAAGAGCTGGCTGTGTTTGGATGAGCTGGTTGTGATGGTGGAAATGGGTGTTTGGTAGCATCCCTCTGCTCACTAAACTGTGGTGGAGAAGTTTGAGGGAATTCAACTGGCTGTGATGCTGATGGGATGATGCATGGAAACACGGTTATTACTGGTAAGAACTCAAGTCTGAAGTCCATCAGGCTCTTTAGGTTTTGTTTTGGTTTGTATGGTGCTCTGTTCTCCCATTTTTCACAGAATTGCTTTAGATCCCAGAGTGCAGACAGAAACTTCCTAACACCTTTCCGAAACAGCATCCTAAAAGCTGTGGCACTGTCAGTGTAGTGACTTCTGTCCTGTCAGGGATCACTGGTTCTACCAAACATTGGCCTGGAATTGTCACAAGGAAGCAGCTGGGTGGCGTGGGCAGATATGCCCCCACACTGGGCTGTGGGGCAGAAGTGAAACATCCCCACCAGATGGGCACGGGAGCTATTTGGGGTTTAGCAGCATCTCACATGGGTTTTCTGGGCCAGTTTGACGTTCTAGAGCAGTAGATACAACTCTTTTCTTTCAAGGAAATGCCCGTTCCATCAATCTTTTAATCTGTATGATTGCTGTATCAGTCGCATTAAGAGGCTGTTTATTGTTCATAATAACCCAGCAGTTCAGTTTAATATTTGTTTAGGCCAGGTTTAGGACCTAATTAGAATATGCATAAATGGCAGGTTGTATCTAGCTGAAGTACATAAGCATTTTGGAAGGAAGTGCGTGGCCGGTCAGCTCATTGCTGGCTTGATAAGAGGTGTAAAACGTGCTATTTGTAGTGTGGACCATACACAGGTTGTTTCCTTTTCTATTCACTTGGTGTTAGAGGTGTCAGGAGACTGATACTATAAATCTGCGTGGAAGCATTTCAGAAGTCATGGCCCTTTGGTACCGCCTTGTGTCCAGGTGATCTTTAGCTCCTGCACCTATCCTGTGTGATGGGTACATTGCAAAGCTCAGGGCAGTGGTGAGATGCAATCTTGGTGCTGCTGCTGGAGAGATCAGTGTTTATGTAGAGCTGATGTAGATGGTTGGTTTGTGAAACTTGACTCTTGATGATGTATGGAGAGTGGCTGGTATGGGGAGAGCACCAGCCTGTAGCTGCTTTGAAGATGACTTTAAGTCATTTAAACTTTAAGTTTCCTGAGGAGAGGGCACATCTTGGGAAGGTCTGGGTCCTAATGCCTGTAGCTACTCACTTTGCTCAAGTACTGCCTGAAGAGTATCGCTCCTTATTGAACCCATGTGTGTCCGGGCTGTGGTGGTGATGGAGCAAAAAACTCCCTGGGATGACCTTACTCTAGTTGCCCTGGTGTGGCTGCAGAATGAAATGCAAAGCGAGCTGGTGTCAGTGGCATCCGGAGACCCACAGTAGGTGGCTGTGATTTAAAACCAAAAAAGTTTCTTTCAGGAGGCTCCTTCATGCCCTCAGGTGTTAAACGGATGGAAATTCCTTCCCTTTTCCTGCTAATTGGAAGGAATAGATGTTTCTTTTCCTGGATTGTAAAGAAACTGGTGGAAAGTGTTATCAGTTAACCCCTGAGTTCCCTGCAGAGGTGTAATGCCTTCTCTGGCTAGCACTGCTGTCCTTAGTTCATGGGGGCAGGATGGAGTGGAATATGCCCTTTGGGGAGTACAGAATGAGCCTGGAGCTCTGTGCAGGGAGCTGGGCACCAGCACCATTCTGTGTTCAGTCTTGGTGAAGGTGCTCAGTGTAATCTTTGTCTCTGTTTGAACTGTATTAATGGAATAGTTGCATTTATCTGTTGGGAGCAACAAGAGCAGTTCTTGCACCAAGACAGAGAGAGTCACTTGGCTCCATATGTTTGCACTCATGGGATTTTGCCCATGGTGGTTGGGTGCCCCCACGTCTGCTGCTTGTTGTGGTTGTGAACCGGGTGCTGGTGCGTCACCTGGATGTGCTGCCTTGGCTGGCTGGGAAGGCCGCTTTGCTGGCACTGCTGGTTTATGTAGTGAGTTCAGCAAAGACTTGCGTAGTTTTTCATGTGCTTCTCTTCCGTGTGGCCTCTTCCAACTGGGAAACCATTTCTGCATCTTGTCCAGGACTGTGTTACTCGGGCTGTCTGGCACTGCGGAGCCTGTTGCAGTGGGTTTGCACGGGGCAGCTCCTGGTTTCCTTGGGGCATGAGAAGTACCAGGTAGTGCCTTGTCCTCCTCACCATCCCTTTGAAGGTGCGGAGCTACCTTGCCACCAGCTGCAACTGTTTGCAGTGACTCATCCAGTGCAGGCAGTGGTCCTTGGTGTTAACGCCGCGATCCCCTGCTCCCCCATGGGTGGAGAAGTGCCCGTTGCAGAACATCCCCGTGGCGAACGCCAAGTGCTGGCCATGGAAAAACAAACGAGAGAATCGCTTGAAGTATTTTTAGCTGCTTCTAATGTCATTTAGCAACTGGGAACAGCGGGAGGGGGAGCTGGCAGCGTGCAGGGTGCCCGCAGGCCACTGGCGAGGCTGCATCGGGTCCCGGTGCTCGCCTGGGACTCCACTTTCTCCCTCTGTAGCTCTTCGGGCTGCAGCAGCGCCGTGTCCTAGCAGCCGGCAGCGTGAAGCATGTGGTTAGCAGCGACTGCCGGCAGTGGCCCGGGCTGAGTGGGAGGATCGCTTTCCTTGGCACACACTTCATACAAAGTTCTGTTTTTCCTGCCAGAATAAGCAGTCATTACATTCCGTACAATTCGCAGGCAAATTATTATCTATTGTTCAAATTGCCTTAATTATCAGATGTTTCCTTAGACGCGTAGCTGTTTTCGGAGAGGCTCAATGGATGTGTGTACATTGGGCAGGAGGCCGGAGCTGCACTATGTTTTCAGGGCTGTTTTGTAGTTTCAGGGAGATTTTCTGTGGCTTTCGTATGTCAACAGACGTTTTATTCTTGCTGAAACAGCAGCAGAGCGGGGCCGGCGCGGCAGCGAGGCGCTGGGTTTGCCTCCATTCCCTGCCTCTCCCCTCTGCCGTGGTATTTATCCTTCCTTCTACAAGGAAGTTGAGCCTGAAGCATCACTGCTGCGTGCAGGCGTTGGGTGTGAGATGGCTCTGATGGGAGGACGTCCCAGACAAGCATCTTCTGTCTTGGAGGCGCAGGTAGTGCCTACCCAGGAGGCTGGAAGAGTCCCATGTTGCTTGGGGTAGTGATGTCCATGGTCTTAGCCTGCTCTGTGGTGTTGGCTGCTGGCTCATGCAGAGCCCACTGTCCTGGTTATGTCCTGGTTGCTAACCCTGGGAGCATCCTGGAGCCTGCACGGATGGGGAAGGACTGTCAGGGCATCTGGAAAAGTGTTGGATGTTTGGCTCTTGCCTCCTGTCCCCTCCACCCGTAGCCATTCCCCTGATAAGTAGAGGAGTGCTTCCCAAGGGAATTCTATAGATGTGCACATGCACATAGATGTCAAGTTGCATGGCCTCAATCCTTCACATCTCCCTCCTGCTGTGCTCCCCAAAACCTGCAGGTTTTGTTATGGAGCATCAGGATTATCCCATCCGCTGCAAAATCCTCCTTCTCTTCCCAGGAAAGGAGCAACGCTTCAGGCCCGGGTTTCTATTCCTTGCTTTTGTTCTGACTTTTCTTGTGGGGGGAATAAAGGGGTGTTAGTTGGAGGGGGGACAAGGAAATTCTTGTCAGCCAAAGGGGTCAGGGTGTGTGTCTCCTCACTGGCTGCCAGCGCCGGTCTCCGGGGCAATAACCTCCTCACATTCCTCACATTCCTCCTGCTTTCTCTTTCTTTTGAGATTATGAAGATAACTTCCTTCTCCCATTGCTAAGCAATGTGAGGGCCCAGCAACACTCTTAAATTTCCCCCATTGCTCCCTAAATTGCCTCGTGTGCTCCAACACATCCCATAGCAAACCCCTTTGGTGCCCTGGAAGGGGCAGTTTATGCTGTTTGCTGAGATTGTGCATCTTGGAAGAAAGCTGCTGCTTGTATTATTATTATGTTTTATAATTGCCAAGCGCTTTAATTAAAAGAGAACAGCTTTGTTGTAGCCCATCTTTCCTGCTTCCCAGTTTGGTAAAGACTTTCCTTACTGTTTCATGACACTATTTTGCCTTTCTAGCTGAGATTTTGGGCTGTCTGTGTTGTTTTCTTTGCCCTTGCAGCCCCACAGGGGCTGTGGCTGAAGCATCATGTTTGTTCCAGGGGATTTTCTCCTTCTTTACATCTTTCTGGTCTGGGAAAGCAACGTGTTGGGAAGAGGGGAGCCAGAGAGGAGATATCAGAGGCTTTACATGTGCAGAGGGGCTGGTGGCAGCTACGTGGGCTGTCAGCAGGGTTTGTCCCCACAAAGATGTGTTTGTGATAGGTTTCATGGGATGGTGGTTTCTGTTTGCAGATGCCACAGGTGTCTTCCCTACCCGGTTGTGCCGTGAAGTCCTGCACGTTTCATATCCCTGTGGGGCCCAGGAGAGGGGTGAGGTGGGATGGGGAAGGGGTGGTGGTCCCCATGGACAGTGGTCATCCCCATGGGCAGTGATGCTTGAAAGGATGGAGGTGGTGCTTAAAAAGTACATGGGGATGTGTGCCTGCTGATGAGATTGGCCTTTAAGAGCAGCCCAATATTGATTATCATGTGAAGTTCAGATTGTAGTGCCTCTGTCCCAATGTTAAGCATTGCCTGTCTCCCCAGTCCCTCTTAGAAATGCTTTCTTGTTCATCTTTTAAGCAGAAAGTTAAATCTGTTTCCTGTCTTCCTACTTGTGTTTTCTGTGGCTGTCGCAATCGGACTTGTGTTGGTTCCCTGTCAGGGACTTCTCTGCTGGCTTTGGTGTAGGAAAGGGCCACGGAGAGCAGAGAGGAGCTGCCCTTAGCGAAGGATGTGCAAGAAGTGTTTCTCTCAGTGTTTCCAATTTAGAAGTTGAGAATTGTCTGGATTTTAAGCAAATTCAGATGGGAGCAAACAATGATGAAATGTTTAAAATATGTTTCAACATTTTTGTGGGAATAGGAACTGTTCCTACCCAGGCAAGGCTGCAGCTTTCGGGAGGTGAAAATATGTGGCCCTTACACATTGTCAGCATTGTTGCTGTTCTTTTTCTTCTCCTCCTCCTTCTTTTTTTTCCTAAATGCTCATAGGAAATTGGCTTTGGTAATTGAGTTTCTACAGAACCACAACATCCAATAGCTGTTCCTTTCCAGGGGTCACACTTAGGTTAGCTGAAGTAATGTGCAGTCGGTTTAACCTCTTGTGGTTGGCAGTGCTAGTCGAGAAATTACTGGTGATTTGGGGTGTGTTAAAGTAACAACTTCACAGGAAAACCCCAAATGTCAGGGTGTCTGCTTTTCCCAGAGCTCTGACTGCGCTGTGAGAACCGGGCACCTCATGGTACGTTGGGCTTGCACTGGGAAGTGTAGTTAAAGCCTTTATGGCCTGTTGACTTTCCTTTTGGAAGGAGCCAAAGTTACCTTTGGTGAATTGTTTACCCACATTGACTTATACCATCCTCCTGCTTCGGATGCGGGATGCTTGGTGTTGGATCACCTAGTGATGCAACCCAACACCGAGCATCCCGCATCCGAAGCAGGAGGATGTTAAGGATGTTGTAAGTCAATGTTAGTAGCTCTGCTGGAGGAGCAGTGCCCTGGAGCCCCAAATCCCCAGGGTTTAGGGGATTTGCTGGCAGCAGAGGACCAGCTTTAAGACATTATGAGCTGGGGCTTTAGCTTGGTAGCATTGACAGTTTGGTATAAAAAGCTCTGTGTTGCAGGCTGCGATGACAGGGGGTGATAAATCACTCTTGGCTGGTGCTACAGGTTCTAATAATGGTGTTTTAAAAAGATTACATGGGTTTTAATACAAACTTTTTGCTTCTTTGTACTCTCCTCTTTTTAAAGAGCGGAGCCTGTTTTGATTCAGCATTCTTGGAACATAAAGATGGAGCCAGGGTTTTTACTGGGCTGAAATGCAGCTTTTTGCTTCTCCTGCAAACATGAGGATCTTGTTTGAGTGTCTTTATAGCCAACTGGCTGGCAGTGTCCTCTTTTACAAGGGAGCTTGCTTGTTTGTTTGTTTTAAAGGTAACTTTGCCCCATGGAAGATTAAAGAGCAAGCAGCCTCATACAGCTCACTGGGGCTATCAGAAAGAAATTGGTGATAGGGAGAGACTTTGCATGATAGCATTAAGGGGGGAAAAATAACCTCCTGCTTTCCTTGGCCCGTTCCCATGGGAGGACAGGGTGTTTATGTGATCAAAGGAACCAGCACAGTTATAAGCCTGGTGGAAAATAATTCCCTTGCCAGGCACATGTGGGCTTTACCTTTGCTCTGAGCAGTGTGGGGTGGATTTTCTTGCCCACCCGCCAACCTTTGGGTGTCTAAAGTGTGTTGACTGGCAGTACTGGGGGAGCACAGTGGCAAGAGGTGGTGAGGCACCAAAGGCAATGCCCCTGCCTGGACAGAAACCTGCTGTGCAGATCAGAGGTCAGCACTGTGACACTGGTTTGGACTGGAGGAAAAGGAGCGGGCATCCTGCTGAGTTCTGGCTTGGAGCTCAGGGTGCTTTTCGTCTCAGTGGGGGAAAAAATGGCTTTGATAGCGTCTGCTAATGATTCAGTGCTGTTTACATAATAACTGTGGTTCGTTTTCATTAGCTTTCATAATGAGATCACTTTTCTTCTCCTGCAATCACTTGCTGGTTCCATTGCCCACGTGTCTGCTTCCCTGAGCACACCAGCGGGCCCTGGCCTCCTTCCCCACTCTGGGTGTGGAAGAAGGTTCACAACTTCTCATTGCATAGGAGAGGAGGCGAAGGGGGCTTGTGTCGCTGGGACAACTTCTGGAAGGACCCAGGAGGCAGTTTGGAGCATCATGGAGGTTTGGAGCATCTTAGAGGAGTTGGGTTTAAATCCAGTCTGGGTGATTTCTCAGTGCAGCGCTCATCTTTGTACTGAAAACTCTTGGGTTTAGCTGTTTGCGAGGAGGGGAACCCACTGACCTGCTTCCACCGGGAGGAAGAAGCCAGGTCCTTTCGCCTCCGACATCCACCATATCAGAAGCACTAATCTGTGAGAGACGATGTGCATCACGGATATTGTTTGGGTATACAAAGCTACTGGATTAACTGCTGCAGCCTAACCTTGATCTAGTACTTGCTTGCTTCCCGTGTCTGAGCAATTGTGAACGGTGGTGTTCCTGTATAACAAGCTGCTAGCACCTTCCTCCCGCAGCATCCTGCTGTTGGAGCAGCAGTGCCAAGATAACACCCACCCTTGAGCTCTTATTAAATAAATCATGGCACTGGGAGCAGAATACAACAGTGTGAGCACTGCCTTCTGGAAAGGTAAGGTTGGGGTTGGTTTGGGTTCTGTGTTTTGGTGGGTTTGTTCCCTTTTCAGCTTATAGGAGGCGCGTTGTGGTTTTGGAGCAGCCCTGACCCTGCGGGCACAGTGGTGCTCCAGAGCAGGATGAGTCCCCACAGGGCTTGCCTGGTGAGTGCTATTGGGAGGGTGGGTGGGTGCATGGGATGCTTTGCAAATACCCGTCCCAGGGAGTGCACACCTTCTTCTCCCTTTTGGCTGCAAGTGACCGTTTCCTCAGAGATATTCCCCAAACCGTTTGCTGTCAGTGGTAGATGATGGGCTCAGGTGATGGAGGGAGGGCCTGAGCAGAGGATGAGTTGACTACCTCTTCTTTGCGGGTGTTGGGGAAGGCGGCAGCGCTCTTGTCTGTGTGGCTTTGGCTGATTAAACGGAGTTAATTGGGGCTGGTTGGAGAGCTGTGGTTTTGCAGGTAGAGGAGGCTCAGGACTAATTCTGCCCCATTGAATCTACCAAACGGACGCAGAGGCCCCGGTGGCAGGCGCCTCGCTAGCAGGAGCTCCACGTAACTCAGCCCTCTGCTTTATTAAAGGCTCCTTTATAGCACTCTTTTGCTGTAACCCCCGTGAGAACAGCCAGCCTTTTCAGCAGCCTGAAACCTCCCTTACCGGGAAGGCTGCTCCGAAACTGCTTTGGGAACACAGTCTGTGAGCAGGCGAGGATGCCAGGCAAGCCTGGTGCTCCTGATCAGCCTTTGCCAGCCTTGCTGAAACCAGGGATGGGTCCACTCACCAGCCAGCTCAATGGGATACTGAGAAATAAGGGTTAATTTCTAGGTACCAAAATATGCCCAAAAGGTTAAACGAGACTTCCTCCTTGTCAATGAATTACGGCCCTAAAATATTTGCATTCTTTCCTGAAAGATTTAGGAATAATTATATAGCACTCAGGGGCAAGGCATTGCCAGATAAACTTAACAACTCTCTAATTTGTACTCGAGGCAGGGTTTCCTGTAAATGATAGCTTTGTTTAATTTTACAATAGTGCTTCCAAATGTTTGCTGGGTCTGGATTGCCAGCTCAACTGGGCTTGTGGATCTGGAAGGGTATTTATTTGTTTGCTATTACAGACAATAAAAGCTGCTGTATTAGGCTAAAAGTTGGCATCGTCCCCCTTTACGGCTTCTAAGCATCCTTCCCCAGACGGGTTTGGTGGGGTGTGAGCAGCTTTCCAACCTCTCCATACAAAATCCCTGAGCTGCTCTAGGATCTCCTCCTGCTCTGCCTTTCCTTTCTCTGGGGTCGGGAAAGGAACGCTGCAGTCACAATGCACATGCTTTATTTCCATTACTCAAAGCCGGAGTCATGCATAGTTACAGCCAAAGACACTTCAGCAGCTCTGGGGGTAACAAGATAGCTGACAGACCGGAATGCGGATTTATCGGGGGTAAAAACTGGCAAAATTCCTCATTTCTGAGTCTTTGTTTTAAATAGGCCCTTCGTGCTCCTGTGGCATGGGCCCACCGTGGGCTTTAACCCCTGGTGTTCTCCCTGCTGGATGCAGGGATGTGTGTGGCACCAGCCCCGTGTCTTCTGGGGTTAAATTCCTCAGTCCCACCTAGTTCCTAGGTGCTGTTTGGAAGCTGCGGAGCTCCTCCAGGACCGTTTTCAATGGGTTTTTATTTCCAAGTGCAAGCCTTTGCCCCAGATGTGTGTCTGAGTGACCGCAGAACATAAATTTTACTGGATGTTGCCTTTGGACTGGCAGCTTGGGAGGCTACTGGGCAGTTAACATAGGCGGATTGTGCCATGAAATCCACTTCCTTGGGATTTGATGCACATTCATTGCTTTCAGAGCAAATCTCTTTATTGGTTTCAGTTACGTTCTGATGCAGAGCTACTTTTCCTGTGCCTTTGTCAGGACAAGGAAGTATTTATGTTGCTGTGTGAAATAGGTCATCTTTGGCTCTATGGCTTTTCACTAATATATATATATATTAATGTTCAGAGACATGAAGCAATTTCTTTTTGGGGAAAGGAGTTATGGCAGAAGCAGCACACTTGGAAGTTAAATGGATTAAGTGGAATGCCTCAGTTGCAGGAGCCAGGCTCGGGAGGCAGCTCGGGCTGTTGAGGGAAAGACTTTCCAGTTAAAATTTAACCTTTCCCAATGCTCCGGGAGCAGCCGGTGGGGCAGCCAGACCTGCCTGGTACCAGCCCATGGGGAGAGGGCTCTGACGTGGCCGTCTGCAGGGTGGGAGGGTTTGGAGCTGGTGGTTGTGCCTGTGGTTGTGCATCTGGGCTGGCGGGGAATGAGGAGAATGTCACTTGTTATTGGAAAAGGAAAGGATTGCTCAAGGGTTGCGAAACGCTTCGCTGTGGAAAGAAATGGCAAACAGCATGAGAGCAGGAGGGGGCTGTTCCCGAGCCTGCAGCGGCTTTGGAAGTGTTCTTCTTACCTGGGGGTCAGGTGGAGCTTCAAGGCTTCGGTGTAAGCTTGGACTTGTGTCCCAGGGTACCCAGGCTGGAAGGCTGCACTGGTGCCATCCTTGCCTCTGTCCCAGGGTACCCAGGCTGGAAGGCTGCGCTGGTGCCATCCCTGCCTCTGCCTTTGTTGATGACCATGGGACACTTTGCTTGCCCGGTGGGCAGAACCTGATGCTGGCTGCACTGAAAGCCCCTGAAACCTGGTCATGGGCTCTCCTGGGAAAGCTGCTGGCTCCTGGTTTCCTGCCCTCTGTGTGCTTTCTGCCGTGTCGCTGTGTTTATCCCTTGGCTGAGCCCCAGACATGTCCATTGGAGCCAGCATGGCTCCTCACTGCTTTGCTGCGGGTGCTTCTTGGCCTGTGTTATCCTGGTGCATCCGCAGGGCAGGTCCATCCCCACAGTGGGAAGCTGCTCTGGTCACAACCCAATTCTCACTGGAGACACCCAGCCCACATGGGATAACCATCACCAGCGACCCTCATGCTAAAGCCTTACCTCAGCCCTGCTAGCATCACTTCATATCTCCTGTGGGGACTGCCCATCTCTCCTCTGTGCTTTTTTAGCCACAAACTCTGTAAGACTGGTTTTGCTGATGGGGGATACTGGGGCAGCACAGCAGCACTGTATGGAGGGTGGGAGCTCATCTCCCTGCTTGGGAAGGACTAACACAACTGGTAAATGCATCCCATCCTCCCACTTGGCCATCCCTTCCCTGGGGTTGCCATGTGCTGGGGGCTGTTTGCCTTCCTGGCAGTGGATTTGGATGGTGCAGCCTGAGAGGTGCATGGCAAAGGTCTTGTTTGCACTTGTGCCTCCCCCAGGGTGCTCAGGACTGTGATTAAAAAGGCAAAATAAACCCCTTCGATGCCTGCCAGCAAGAGCCTCCGTGCAATTGTCCCTTGGTAGGGTCAGATGCTTTCAGCCTTAGTTGTTGTTTTTCCACCCCACCAAAGCTGTTTGCAGAAAGCCTATCTGAGATGTGGAGAAGGAGAGGTGCCATGTTCTGCAGAGCAGAGCAGTGCCAAGAGGACATGTGCCCATGGTGAAACCTGCTTGGAAGGAGGGTTGGGAAACCAAGAAGATGGTCTTGTCTTAAAAGGCTGAAGTGGCCTCCTGTGCCCTCCCTGTGGGTAGCCGTCCCTTCCTCTGGGATGCTGCCGTCCCTTCCTCTGGGATGCTGCCGTCCCTTCCTCTGGGATGCTGCCGTCCCTTCATCTGGGATGCTGCCGTCCCTCCTGGTATGATTTTGTTCAAACAGACTCGATGGTGCAGATGCTGGCTTGTGAATTGTTGAAAAGATGCTGGGATTTATATGTGCTAATGTGAGGAGAAGGAGGAGTGCCCGTGTGAACCTGCCTGCAGATAAGGCACGGAGGTGAGCAGGGTAGATAGGGAGAAGGGGGAAATTCTAATCCTGTGATACCCTTATCTTAATCCTTTCTCCCCGCTCTCCCACCCCCCTCCTTGGCTTTTCCAGGGTAGTTTAAACTGCTCGGCCTTGCCTTTCCCACAAATACTGGCAGGTTGCTAGTTCCAGACCTGGGGAATACATTGGGAGTCTGTTGCAGCAGCAGGATGGGGTTTTGGATGTAGATCACATTATGCTGGCTGAGCACAGTGCGCTGCTTGTGTGAGCTGGGTGGCTTCTGCAGCAGATGCCCCGGCTGTGAAAAAACTAAATCGTGGTCAGAGGAGCAGGCAAAGGGCCTAAAAGCACATTTTTCAGGCAAAAATCTCATTTACAAACTCAGCTGTGGCCTTAGCTCTGAGGAGGTTTGTCCAAGGGGAGATAAAAGCAAGATGTAGGAGGTTTAGGGGGGTGGTTCAGGCTGTCAGTAGTGCTGCTGCTCCCCATAAATGCCCCCAGGTGAGGAGGCAACAACCCTGGCATTGGGCTCTGCCACGGTGGCATCTCCTGGCCCAATTTCATAGAATCATAGAATATTGAAAGTTGGGAAGGACCCATAGGGATCATTGAGTCCAATTCCCTGCTCTTGGTAGGACCACCTCAAACTTCAGGGGTGTTTCAAAGGTCTTGGGAAGGTTGCACCTTGGGGTTTTTTGATGCTGGACTTCCCCTGTCTCCTGTTCTGTGGCTTATTTGCCTTGCTCCTTGTGACGCCTCAGTCCAGGCTCAGCCTTGTGTGTTTTTGAAGGTTTGTCTTATTTACACGAGCAGTTCCCAGAAAGTTCAGCTGAAAAGCAGCTTTTCTTCCCGGGAGCAGCCAGGAACCACTGGTGTATGATCTTTGTGTATAACGTTGCCTCTCTCTGCTTATAAACAGTGGCCTTAGGATGGATGTGCGGTGGACCTGTTTGGATTTAAATCTGACCCACCTCCTTGTTTTCGGTGCTGGCGTCCCCTTTGAGCAACGTGTTCTTTCCTGCCTTTTGCAATCACATTGAGTTATTCAATCACTGAGGTTTTTAACCTTTCAGAATTGGAAAGTCATTTCAAATGGCGGTGTTCTGCTGCAGACAGCTCCGTTATGATTTCATTTTCACTCTTCTTTACCCACACAATGTCGCATGCACAGATTGCTCAGTCATTTCCCATGCAGCCTTTATTCTGATGGCCTGGCAAGCCAGGACCTGATAACCACAGGAAGCCAGTTGTGTGTCTGAATAGCCCCTGGTAGCTCTGGCTGTATGAGGGGTTGAGCTGGGAAGCACACGTGCATGCCTTGGTCCTCCAGATGTGGTGGAAGAGCTGCTGTGAGGTGAAGCTCTGCTGGCTCTCCCTCCCAGAGCCCTTCATCTGGGCTTGTTTCCCCAACCCTGGTTTGCATCAGATTGATGGGAGCTAATTATTTCTGAAACCTCTTTAATTGGTGCCTCTTTGTGGTCCTGCTGAAAGTGGGGAATTGTTTCTACAGTCATGAGCAGAGGGGAGACACAGGGCAGAGCAGCATTGCTTTCCTTCCCGGGAAGGCAAACTGAAGCAAGGGGTTGGCAGCATTGCTGGGTCACTGATGAAAGATGCAAAGCCTTTGTATTTTAGGTTGAAAACCAGTGTGATGCCAACTTGCTGCTTTACTGGGTGTTTGTAGTGTGCTGCATAGTGAGATGTAGTGTGGGTTCCTGCAGATAAACTCCATTTTAAGTTGTGGCTGTGATGCTCTGGAGAAGCATCTCTGGGTCACTCAACAGCAGTGATTCCTCCGGACTCCTGTTCTCAAAAGCTGCTCTGGAATGGGATATTCCTGGCTGAAATACTGGTCTCAAAACCGGCTGGGCTAAGGTCACCCTGCACTAAGCTAAAATGGGGGACAGACACATACAAGCAGGGAGCTGCTAGCCTGGAGCAGCACAAGAGCTCTGCCTCCCCTTTGGTGCCAGAGCAGTCTCTGTGTTACTGTGAAAATGTCCTTATGGGAAACATTGCTTATAACTGAAGTCTCATTTATGTCTGCCCAGGACCTGCGCTTGGACTGAACTTTATTATCTCAGCAAATGAGGATTCTTGGTCCTTGATGAAGGAAGGGGAGTAAGTGCTGGTAGCCAGGAGCCGGGGGGGTTCTGGTAGAGGCGATGGCTTGCTCACAGGAGCAGTGTAGGGCTGAGAAGGGCAGTGGGTAGCGCAGCTCTCTTGAACTGTCTTAGCTTGTGAGCCCTCTAAAAGTGAGCTTCCAGTACCTGTATTACAAGCTTCAGACTGCTGCCTATGTGTGTGCTTCCACAGACCCCTCCAGTCGCCTCTTAACCTGGTCTAAGTTCTTGGGTTATCTGCACTGTTAGTCAGCTTGGCAAGCTCTGCAGACAAGGGAAGGGCTTATTAATGTGGGTTTTTACATAGATAAATGTGGTTGTGGAGTACTGTTGACACATGGAAATGTTGGTGGATGCTTAGAGAGAAATCAGCTGCTTTGTGATAGCTCTGTGCCAGTGCCTCTGTTTGAATGTCTTTACAAAACCCAGTTGTAGCAAAGCATGTAGGAAAAGGGATGTGTATTTCTGTGGCGTGAAGAGAAGAAAAATCAACCCCCAAAACACCCCCGCTTTAGTAAAAGTTTTGTGCACATCGGAAACAAAGGCTTCAGCATTTGCTTGTCAGAGCTAATAAAGTTTGCTTGGATCTTAATTTTTCTGCTTGATTTCCCAAAGTAATTGAAACTTCCTTTTTGCTGCAAGCTCTTTCTTTTTTCCAATATTCTTAAAAGAACATCTTTTGGTCAGTGAGCTGATGGAATTTTGCTCACAAGGCAGGCACGGTTTGAGCACACGGAGCCACTGGTCAAAGTTTATAGGACAAATCACTCGCAGGTCGTTCTTCCCAAGTTGAAAACCACCTAGACCAAATAAACCTTGAACTAGGGGTTTTATGGGAGCTTTTGAGCATGTAAGGGAAGCTTTTGTAATCGCAGTGATCTGATAAGAACCTTAAAAACCAGGGTTCCCATAAAGAAAATAGTGGTTCCACTTAAGGTGATAAAACCCACATCTGGTAATCTTTGCTTGCTACCTCCTGATGACCTGCGAAGCAGCAAATAGTCCCTGCTCCATTGACGAGGATGCCAAACTGCTGGTGCCGTACCCTTGTTATGGGGGGGAGTTTAGACCAAAAAAAGTTAATTTGAGAGCAAACCCATCAGCTTTTGAAGAAGGAGCATCCTCCAGCTCCCATTTGGAATTGCATGACTATGGTGTCCTGCTGCCTGCCTCCCGGCCGGCGCGACACAGGGGGTTTTAGAGGTTAGGATAAGGAGGGGCCAGGGTAATTGAAAGCAAACAAACAGCGAAGACAGAAAAAGCAACATAAACCAGCAAAGGCAAAGCCACAAATAGAAAACAGGCTTTGCAGATTGATCAGTTCAGAGTTGTTTATTTGAAGTCCCCAAAGTTCGCATCGTTGCTCTTTCGGGGCGTCTCTCAACCTTGGCAATATGTTCACCATGTGTTTTCGGATCAGCTTTGCTGAGAAAGACCCTGGGCTTTTGTGTGGTGGTGTTGACTTAAACTTTAAATGGAAAGGAGGGGGACAGGCTCCGAAAGCTCATTTGTAGCCTTGATGTGTAGGTGCTGCTGTCGAGAGCATTGTACTCTGTCAAACTTTAGTTTTGTGGAAGGCTTGCACTGAGAGCACTGAGCATTAAGACTTGGCATCAGTTGCTTTTTCCCTCATGTCCCTATGGAGACAGGTTTAGGAATACTGATGCACAGTGGAGACCTGATAAAATTCTGGGTTTACTTCTGCTTTTCAGGGTGCTTTGCACTGGAAGGTGCTTCCTGCCTGCAGTAACAGACCAAAAGTGCAGCTGTAATATAGAGAGTTTTTACAGATTTGGCTTAAACACCCCCCAAATCCCCCAGACAGAGGAATTGCAGCCTATTAACTGTTGGCCATTAATGAATCGGGTCTAAATGCCTTGATTGTGCCTGAGCTTTCTAAGCTGAAGCATTTGCATAATACTAGTATGGCAAGAATGCCTCCCAAGCACAAGCAATTCGCCGCGCCTTTCCAGGAAGGAGTAAGTACATTTTGGGTTGCGCCGATACCATCTCGTGCCTTGGTGCTATCAAAGCGGGTGGAAGCTCCCCGCTGCTCTGGCAGCCCGGCTCTGATGTTATTTCACATCCAGGCGTGTTGTTTATCTTTAACCAAGGCTTGGATAAACTTCCAAAGTAAATGGATGCAGCCGTCCAACTCGGTGTGCTTTGGCGGAGGTTGTGTGCAGTGACTCAAGCGTTATAAATATGAAAGTAGCTAGACTTCAAACGCTGCTTTTGGACCAGGTTTCCCTGGTTGTCTCCTGGAGCAAAGGGAGCTTTTCCTTGAAGAAAACCTTTAAGTTTTGCCATTTAGCCCCCCTCCTCCTTTCTCTTTTCATCTGCACCCTCCCTTCACGTCTGCCTTCCTGATTAAGAACTAATCAGTGAAGATAGATTAGCCCGGGAGCATTGCAGCCCTTGGGACCGGTGCAGCTCCGGCGGGTCAGGAGCCGGGAGGCACCGTGGGGTCACCATCACCATCGAGGAGGAGGAGGAGGCTGAGCGCTTGAGTGCACGGAGGAATGCGGTAACGGGATTTAAAGGAGACCTACAGAACTAACGAGGATTAAGGCTAATTGTCCTGCGAGGGGCGGCAGGATGTGGCCACGTGGGGAAGGGCTCTGTTCTGCAAGGGGCAAGGCTGGGAGTTAGGGTCTGCTCATGGAGGACTTGGGTAGGTTTTGGTTGGTTTAGAAGTGGAAAATAGCCTATTGGAAAGGGATGTGGGGGGAGTCAAGTTCTTCCTCAAAGACTTGGAGGTTGCTGGAGCAAATATTCCTGCAGTTGGTGGGGAGCATCCTATAAATGAGTGATTCTTGCCATGGTCGGGCTTTGGTTTTGCTGGCGTTGCACAATTGTCGCTTTGTGCAGGGAGCTGACATCCCCCAACTGCTGAATGCTCATCCTGGGGCTGGTCTGAGGCCACTTACTGAAGGGCTTTACGTGCCTGTGAGTTTGCTTTGACAAATGGGGTGATGCTGTCGGAGGTGTTTTGGGGACCTTGCTGGTTTTGGGGTCTTGCAGAAAGGCCTCAGGTATCCCTTGGCTTGAATAAGGGGGGATTTGGGAAGCAAAGGCCATCAGGGTTGGTCCTCAGCAAGCCTACAGGGCAGGGTCATGGGCTTCATTGGCCCATGTGGATGGGGCACCTACCCAAGCAACCTCATTCTTGCTTGGCCCTCAGGTTTTAGCCGTTCCCAATGGACGCAGTCCAAAGCTCATCCTTCTCTGTCTTGTGAGGTGCCTTTGGGGATGTGCAGCAGCAGGGGAGGGTGCCCATTTCCTGGCAGGAGCCGACCGTTAGGTTATAGCTGGACTTTGCTATGCCTGAACCCTGAACCCTGAAACCTTCACATCTTCCTGTATGTACTTTCAATAAGCTGAAGCTGTAACTCCTGCCCCCCAGAAAACCCAAGCGAGCAGTACTCTTGCAAATCAAGGAGACAGAGTTTTCCTCCTCGTTACAGAGCTTGGGCTCGTTTTTGCTCCCCATTAGCGGGATTCCCAGGGATCGCTGGCCAGTGGCACATGGGGTGGCAGGAGGAAGGAGATAGGGAGCCTGTGCTCTGATCCAAAGTCCAGGCTGCCTTTGCCAGTTGGGAAATAAGCCCTGCTATTGGCAGCTGCGTGGAGCAAGGGATGCACATGGGAGCAAAAGGACACCTCCTGTCCTTGTCACCTAGGACATGGGTGTCCCTGCCTGGTGCTGGGTCTCTGTTGAGCCCCTGCACGCTGCTCACTGTCCTTCCTGCCCAAAACCACCCAATGCAGGGGGAAGGAGTGTGTCCTTATGGATGAAATGCATCATCCGGCTACTTTCCAGTACCTATTTTGTGTCCCTCCGTAGAGAATTAATCTCTGGGGAAGTTAATTAACATCTCTCTCGTGTTCCAATTTATAGATTAGATTATTGTTTGTATAAAGCCTGAGCTATGTTTTTTAATTTTATTATAAGTCGAAAACAGGAAATTGTGGCTGAATTTCACGAGCTTTGTTTCTTATTTAAGGAATTGAAAACATCTTTAGCTTTTGGGGCTTTGTTAAATGTTTGCTTGGGTTGTAGCTGCCGGTTCACATGGATTTAGTACTCCTGTTCCTGCTGGTGCTCTTAGAAAACGTGGCAATGGAAGCGTTGCTTTGTGAGATGATGAGTGCTTGGTTTGGGTTTTGCAAGAAGGAAAAGTTCACTTCTGTTAAGTCCCTGGTAGCTGGAAACATGGGAAAGGTGAGGTGTTTGGGGACGTTGACCACACGGCCACTGCAGCACTGCCTTGGGGCAGGGATCCTTGCCATTTGGGAGAGTTGCGGCTTTCCACAGTTGTACAGCTCTCAGCTGGCGAGATCTTTGTCATAGAATCCCAGCCTGGTTTGGGTTGGAAGGGACCTCAAAGCTCATCCAGCTCCAACCCCTGCCAC
>JANHGB010049164.1:23328-34778 GCA_026283785.1 Coracopsis vasa
TGGCGGTGTTCAAGGCCAGGTTGGACAGAGCCTTGGGTGGCATGGTTTAGTGTGAGGTGTCCCTGCCTATGGCAGGGAGATTGGAACTGGATGATCTTAAGGTCCTTTCCAACCCTAACTATTCTATGATTCTACGGTTTAATCCCAGCCAGCAACTGAGCACCACGCAGCCGCTCACTCACTCCCCCCCTTGGGATGGGGAGAGAATCTGAAGAGTAAAAGTGAGAAAACTCACGGATTAAGATACAGACAGTTTAAGTAAAAGCAGAAGCTGTGCATGAAAGGAAAGGAAACCAAGGGATCATTCACCACTTCCCATCACAAGCAGGTGCTCAGCCATTCCCAGGAGAGCAGGGCTCCATCTCGTGTAATGGTTACTTTGGAAGACAAATGCCATCACTAAAAATGTTCCTCCCTCCCTTCTTCTTCACCCAGCTTTAGATTGGATAGTGTGAGACCTGAGCATGACACTGTATGGTATGGAACATCCCTTGGGTCAGTTGGGTCAGCTGTCCCAGGTGTGTCCCCTTCCAACTCCTTGTGCACCCCCAGCCTGCCCACTGGTGGGGTGGTGAGGGGGAGAACAGCCGTTGGCTTGGGTGGGCACTGTTCAGCAGTAACAAAACCATCCCTGACATCAACACAGTTTCCATCACAAACCCAGAACATTGCCCACACCAGCTACCGTGAAGAAGATTAATTCTATCCCAGACAAAGCCAGCAGAGCTGGGGAAAGGGCCAGGCTGTTCCCAGGGTGTCAGGCCAGACAGCAGCCTCACAACAGATCTGGGCTATTTGCTGATCCTCACCCTGGACATCACACAGTAGCAGCTCTGGCTCTTCAAAGGGTCACACAGCTGCATACGGGCAGATAAAGGGCTGGAAACAGGAGTGAGGCTTAAACATGCTGGTGTCCCTGATGTCTCTGGCTGATAGAGAGGCTTGCTGACTGATCCACATGGCTCTTTGGCAGCTGAGAGATAAAAAGGCTTCTGTGGATAGAAAAGAAAACATGCAGAGCTCCCTTCTGGGTTCTGCAGCCTGAACCTCACCAGAGCAGGGCTCACAGGGAAGAGATGATGCTATAAAGGATCTGTGGGAGAAATCATCCTGGCTATGGCCTGTGTTGCCTGGGCAGAGAGTGGGGGTGTGCTCAGTCCCTGCACCTTGTTGCTTGTGTGGAAATTGCATTTCATATTTCACCAAGGGCTTGAGTTTTACAGCAGGCGTTGAGCTACCTGCCAGCATGCAGCCTGTGCCTTTAAAGGCTGCTAAATGATGGCTTTCTCAGGTGCTGCTGGGCTTTCTGTGCTTCCTGCAAAGCAGCCTTACACACAGGTCAAGAGCCAGTGGTCAGACAGAAGTATGCCTGCACATCCCAGCCTGGTGACTGAACACTGCGAAGCCCTATGTCCCATTGAGAGTCTGGGAGTGATGAGCTTCCCACATGCTTCCTATAACCCTTCCTCTCCTCTTGATTCTGTGTGTACCCATTCGGTTTCCCAGTTCTGTACAACCTCCTTAGGTGTGTTTCCAGAGCCTCATCTGCTAGCACTCAGTTTTGCAGCTTATGTGGCAGTGCCTTCTTCTGTGTTTTTGAGTGGATGAGATACTGATTGGTGCAGATCACATCTATTTCCAGCTGAGATGACTTTCTGCATTTATAGGCACCAATCACAGACTGGTAACTAGGTACAAAATAATAACCAAGGTGAGCATCTGACCACCACAGAATTGGGCTTCGCTCTTGCAGGTACTTACATTTAATTCTGTAACGGCTTTTCAGGGTTTTTTTCTTCCGTTGCTCTCTATAATGGCTCAGCCTTTTGTCCCAGGCATAGCCTAAGGCTTGTGCTAATTTTGTCTGGCAGTGAGCATCATCATTCAAATGCAAAGTTATGTACAAATTATGGGCTTTCATCTCCTTTCATCAGAATGTCTTCCTGGGCCTTCTGGTTTCTCTAAGTTGTTCACTTGGCTAAATTACCTCTGTGGGCTCTGAATTGTGTTTTGGCTCTCTCATGCATCTTTGAGGTGGTTAAAGCCATAGCACATCTCAAATGCAACTGCTGCTGTCTCTAGACTCAAGGAGGGAGACAGATTAAGTGCAGATAGCTGAAGTGAGTTGCGTTCCTCCAAGTAGGGGAACAGCACGCAAGCATCTGCATGAGGACGAAGCCTCTCACTCAGCAAGGCCATGCAGCACGTTGTCATTCCTGGCCTGGGGTGCAGGAGCTGGCGGAGTCAAAGCAGGGCTGCAAGCTGAAGGACAAGAGATAACTGGAACATGCTGCAGGCAGGAAGGCTCAGAGCCAGCAGCAGAGTGACTCTGGTAGCAAGGATGTGAAACCACAGCAATGCCCTTCCATGACCTTTCCAGCATGTGGCCTGAGCACCAGGGACACAGATCAGGGACACTTGACAACTACACAGAGTAATTGTGGGACAGGCATTTCTGCGTGCTCATTTCCTTCCCTTTAAATATGTTATGGGGAAGAGGATCACCACCTGGTCACCTTTCCTGTTAGAATTGCTTTCTGAACATCCTCTACATGTCTCTGGGTGCAATTTAAATGAGTGCACATAGTAACCCAAAAGGAGGAAAAACTCAGCAGAAGAAGAATCTGGGGATGGATGGTATCTGAAGGGGGCCTACAAGGATGCTGGGGAGGGACTCTTCAGTAGGGACTGTAGTGATAAGACAAGTGGTAATGGGTTCAAACTTAAACAGGGGAAGTTTAAATTGGATATAAGGAAGAAGTTCTTTACTGTAAGGGTGGTGAGGCACTGGAATGGGCTGCCCAGGGGAGTTGTGAATGCTCCATCCCTGGCGGTGTTCAAGGCCAGGCTGGACAGAGCCTTGGGTGACACGGTTTAGTGTGTGATGTGATCTTAAGGTCCTTTCCAACCCAAACCATTCTATGAGAGTGAGGTGTCCCTGCCCACGGCAGGGGGTTGGAACTAGATGCTCTTAAGATCCTTTCCTACCCAAACTACTCTATGATTCTATGGCAGGAGAAGGAAATGGGTAGAATTGCCTTTTGGGGGTGAAAGTGCTGTGATTAAGATCATACGAAGCACAGACCAACTTTTTGTGTGTGTGCATTTAGCTCCTTAAATCCAGGATCTTTGCAAACACTCCTTAGATTTCCAAACAAGCCTTTTCCATGTGTCATTGTACAGTTCAGAAATGGAGGCAAAAGGAGGTTAAAAAATCCTTCCCAAGCTGCAAGCTCTAAGCAGAACTGAAAGTAGAGCCTGGGAGTCCTGCCTCTTAATTCCCTTCTCTGGCCACAGCTCTCTTCTTCGATTTTCTACAAGTGTTTTTCACTTGAGGTACACATTAGCTTGCTCTCTTGGACAATTACATTCAGTTGTTAGCAAAGATAATGATATCAGAACAAAATGGCTGGATATCTCTAGAGGACTGCAGGGAAGCACAGGATGCTCCAGTAAGAGCAGCAGTACTAGGAAAGTGATGAATGCTGTAGCTAGGTACTGAGTAATGTGAAACAGGAGTGAGCCTTTTAATGACCCATTAAGAAGAAAAATTGCTTAGAGAAGTTGAGGCTATTTTTGGTTTTCAATAATTGTTTCCTAAGAAAATGCTGCATTCTCTCCAGAGGATCAGTCAAACATTTTGTTATGAGTTTTGTGGGCTTTAGCTAATAAAAGAGAAGTTATTGACAGAACGATAGAGCGTTTCTCTTGGTCAAAGCTTAAAATATACTGTGAGTGTCAGATCCCTCAGTGGTGCTGTACATTATACATAGCATCTCTGAACAGGAGTGCTGAGCCCCTGTGGTCCGAGCTGTGGGCTCCATCATGCAGGCCACCAGGGATGCATTGTTTAGTGTCCCCAGCTGTGCTGCAGGTGGCAAGGTCTACCCAGCCCTTCAGAGAAGTGCATTTGGCCTCCTGAGCCCACCAGACCTGGGGATTCAGCCAGGTGCTGGTATCTGTGGTAGATGGTGGTGGTCTGTGTCAGATGATTGTTCTTTGCCACACAGTCTGGTGTGCAGGGCAAGGAACCCATCCCTAACATCAGTGAATCCTGAGGGGACCCAAATTATTTGGGGATCAGAGTATGTGGGATCTTTGCCTCTTTTAGTTTTCACTGCACGTGCTAATACTTCTGAATCCTTGTTCTCACACTCTCTGGTCAGATAAAAACAACCAAACCTTAATGCCAGAAGCTCTTCTTCCCATTTGCCCTTTATTTTGCTCACATTTCAGAGGGACAATCCTCAGCATACAGGAGATGCCTCTGAAAAAGTTGGTATTGATACCTCTGCATCAGTGTGTGCAGAGACAGGTAGGCAGGGGCTGGGAGGTTGCCGTAGGATGTATAGGGGCAGGACACAGATGGGTCTGAAGCTTTGTTGAGGAAGAACCATCATTTTTCCTTTGAGTGCTCTCCAGAAGGCCTCCTGTTTGCCTTTCAACCTCTTCCCACTATAGTTTGGCCATTTGCCCAATGTTACAGACCTGAGACGACTAGACAAGTCTGGGCTTAAAGTGTCCTTTTCAAGGCAGGTACCAGTCCTCCAGTGTATGATACTTGCACTTCTTACAGTAGCCTGTTACACACCAGTGCTGATATTCTGGGGTGGATACTCAGAACCTCTTCTGAATAAGCAATACTTTAGATAAATTAGATGGAACTAATGAGATTGGTTATACTGGGAGGTAGAGAGCTATCTAACTGGGTACCTTAAATTACCATTGCACATATAAGCTGAGCACATATTTTAATATTTTAATGAGAGCATCTTCCTTCCTCAGGATTTCATGCAGCTGTAGTCAGAGCTGCAAAAAGAACAAAGCTGGGTAACACCAGCATTTGGGGGGAGAGAAAAAGTATGCTGATATGAAATCTATGAGCTGCAGAAAAGGTAAGGAATCAATAACATGAGGTTCAGTGAAACAAATTTAGTGTGATGGAATGTTTTCACTCTATAGAATATTTACTGCCTGCAGTAATTTGTCTCAGATATAGGCCTTGATCTGGAGTTATTCACAGGCATTTGAGGATACATTTTCTATGAAAGATGCTATCCTAAATAAAGCAGTATTGATTCAAAGGAAAGGAATAAGCTTTACAGGCATGAAAGGAACAGGGAAATGCTGTTTGAGAACAGAACCTCAGAAAAGAATCTGAGGCTGGAAATAAAGTTTCCTGTGGATTAACATCAAATGCTAACATAAAAGGGAAAATGGCAAAATACCTTTTGGTGGAGAAAGGGACAGGGCTTTCCTTATTACCTGGAGAAGAAAAGTCTCTCTCTGCTCTATGCCACTCAGGACCCAGCATAGCAGCTAAAGGAGGTGAATGATACAGGAGAGATGGACTTAAGTTGCAAGCTGCCATTATAAATTAGTATCATCCACTGATGGGGAAATGAGTGAGGGGAGAGGACTCCAGGGAACTAAAGGTGCTTCTGCTTTTGCACATAGAACTAGAACTGCTCTTACCCTGGAAGCTGGTCTTTGATGTTCTTCTGCACATAGGCTTACACTTTGTGAAGTACTGTGTGTTCCCAGCAACTCTCTGATGCTGATTTCTAAGTCTTGATCCCATTTAATGCCCCTCTGGTTGGCATTATGGGGTGAATATGTTCTTCTCAAACCCAGTCTTTTTGCTGTTTCAGCTCCAGAAGAGAACGAGGAGAAGAAAATGATTTCTGACCTCCCCTAACAGGTAGATGGTTGGGGTACTAGATTACATACTCTCCTATAGAGATGAGAAAGTGAGAGGCAAGTCAAGATGCTGAAACAACTTTAAATTAAAAGTGAGGAAAGAATTATCTCACCTTGAATGGCAAGGGGAGGAAGAGATCCCCTATTTTCCTGGGCATGTCCTTCTCTCCCTGTGCTTTTGCCCTCCCTTACCTATATGCATTCAACAAAGGCAGATGATATTCTGGGCATCACTCCAATAAACAACCTCTTTGTTCCAAAGAACGAGAAGATGTAAAAGGTTTGGCACTCCAGTCATACTGCTTAGGGGTAAGACTGAAGGCAGAATGGGAATAGCTGAGCTGGTGAAAAATGTCCAAGGAAAGATGCGCTTCTCTGAGATGGAGAGCAGTGGCTGTGTGAGAGACCAGGGCTCTATGGGTGCCATTGGGTCCCCCAGGTCAAAACAAAAATGTATGAACTTTATCTTCATAAGGGGAAGTTCGATGGAGAATTAAAATCAGTTTAAGTGAGGGAGCAAATATTCAAGGAATGTCTGGGATAGCTACACACTGAGCTTCAGAGGACAGGATTCAGCAATCTCCTTTTGCAGATGTGACAAGGTTGAGGGAAATAGAAAATACTTCTAAAGTGTGCATGTGCCCATGCATTCATGTCCGTTCCCACACATGCACCCCATGTGTGTGTGCTGGGGGAGGCATCTGCACCCAGCTCAGAACAGCACATCCATTCTTTACAGCTTCCAAGAGGGAGTTACAGCTGGTGTCACAGCAGCCAGCTGAGAACAACCCCAGAACAACTGTGGTAAAATCATGAATTAAACCTGAAACAAAATCTCTCCTCACTCCTAGTGATATTAGCACTCTGAGTAGCACTTGCTCATTATAGGATACAATCCTAAAAATGGCAGTTTACTTTTGCCGATTATTCTACACTTCAAGAGAATATCTGGTTTAGTCTGTAAGACTTGATTTAGATTAAATGTGATGAGAAATGAAAAAATAGAGGTGAAGCATTTAGCTGTTTTCTGGATCATGCTGCAGTGGTTTGCTTTCATGAAATGGCAGGTCCTCCTACAGCTGAAAAGGTGCAGTGCAGAGATGCTACAAGCTAAGATGAATTCACCACATCTCCCCCACTCCTGCTAAGTCAGTAAGGCTCAGACTGCACTTCTGGAAGTCAAAAATGCCATCATCTTTTGTAATTGATTGTGGGTTTCATACAGAGCATGAAGTCTGGGGAGGAGGTTAAACCTGACAGAAAGTTCAAGGTACCCCTGTAAGAAATACCCCAACAGTGGAAGGAGAGCTTGAAGACTTCTGCCTTAGGAAGAGAAGGGCTCTCACACTGTAGGCAAAACATGCGAGGGAGCCAAAACATTTCTGTATGAATGAGGGATGCTCTGAGAATGAAGTAGTCAAGCTTTCTGCCCTCAAGGCTGTGGGCTGCAGCATTTCAGTAAGCACAGCCAAGCTAGGATCAAACATACTCTTTTTATTGCAACAAATGACATTTTTTCAGCTGGCATTCAATTACTGCACAAAATAGATGGTTGAGCATAAGGGGAAAGTTCTCTTTTTAGATAAAGCTACTCTTCACTTGGGACTCCTGTCATCAGAAAATGTATTTGTAGCTGCTGGATACTCCTGCTTTTGGGAGCTTTTTGGATCTACATCAGGATTTCAAAGATACAGGCTTAAAATACCTCTGAGATACTGGACCCAATGTTGGACTAAAGCAGTAATGTACCGCAGTGTAGGTAAATAACACATAGCTCCTTTCCAATGCTGCCACCTTCCTAACAGGAAACTAACAAAAAAAAAAGGTGCTCCTTTTCTGCTGAATTTATGACCCGTCAGCGACTGCCGGATGGAATCCACTGGAACTTAGAATCCCACTGTTCCTTACTCCTCTCCCTCCACCACCCCAGCAGCTGCCACCAGCATTCCCATTCATCCTGGGAGCTGGTCACCAGCCTGAGGAAAAGGTCTCTCAACACCCGGTGGTGGAGCCCTGCACCCACTGCTGCTCTCCATGGCTTTGGCACAGGCTGAGGCCTGGCAGACATTACCAGGCTTCTCTTCAGATTTGGCAGTGGCTCTTCCTGCCATGCTGAAGTTGTCTCTGATTCACACAGTGATGTGTTCATGCTTTGGAGGGCACGCTGGGATTACCTGCCTGCACACCCTGCTCACCTCCTAACCCACCTCTGCCCTGGAGGAAGGTTCCTTATCGTTAGAAAAGGAAGGGATTAACACCTTTTGGTTATTTGGTTTTGCTCACCTTCCTTTCCTTACATATGTGTTTGAGAGACAGGGAATGTCCAAAACCTCCAGCTCTCAAATAACGTTCCATTATCTTCTCTGCAAACCTGCTAGGGCAATGGTGAACCCACATCTAAGTGGAAGTGTGGATCAGGATCAACAAGTACAATGGCAGTGCTGATCAAGTTAGATCAATGCTTATCCAAGCAAGCAAGCCACCTGTAAGCTTCCTATAACGAGTGAGGTGTTTTAAGTAAGATCTCCAAAAAGAGGTATGTGAAAGAAAACTAACGAGAAATCTTTCCAGTGATGGGAAATACAGAGGTTCTTGAGTTCTCTCTACTGCTTGTGGGACTCAGCAGTAGAAACTGGCATAGAGTTTGCATGGAATTGGATTAGCTGTTCTAGGTATCTCCTGCAAGCCAAATCAGATTATTCATTGTAGTTATCCTGCAAGTGTATACACATGTGTATGTGCCTGTCCCAGAGTATAATGAGCATTTCTGAGGTGGTAACAGAAAATTCTCACTGCAAAGTCACTGTTTATGTTCAACCTGAAATATTTTGCTCACTGCTGGTAGAGCCAACTCATGGGGAGTAGCCAGTTCTCCAGCTTCTACACCTTGTCAGCATGGCTTCACCACAACACAGATACAAAACAGTCTCATCTGCAGCCATCCTGAAAGACAGATGGGGGAGTTAACGGCTTTGGATGTCAAGGAAATGAAACTTTCACAGTGTTTCCTGAGGGGGCATTATGGGCAATGGTGTGATGAGCCAATTTTCAGTTGTCTCAAAGGTGACTGTAAAAGTCACCATCAGACTGTTTCTGGTTTATTTTTTCTCAGTGCTGCTTCCCAGTCAGATGTGTTCAGCCTGCACGTAAATATTGCTTTGTATTTCAGTGGCAGGAAGGCACCTCAGAAGGTGAAAATTTGTTCAATCTGTCTCTGACTACTACCAGCAATATGATTTCTGCTGTTAATGCTTAGGTGACCAGATTATGGAGCTAAATCAGGGTGTTGCAAAGCTAAGGGCTGGTTCGCTGCATTGCTGAGTCTACCTCTGTTTATTGCTGCTGTATTAATCGCTCCAGGCAGAATCTCTTGGAGAGTTGTTTGGATTCTTTCCTATTTAAATACATACACGCATAAGAATAAATGGATGGATTCTCATCCTGCAGAACAAACCCGTGCCAGCTGAAGGGCCTTTTCTTTTTCTGGTATCTAATCCTTTCCTTTGGCAAAGTAAATAATGAGACGCTTCTACAGATCTGATTAAGCTCCAAGTCCCTTTTTAAATGACAGAAGATCAATACTATTACTAAATCCATTAAACAGTTCTTCACACTTCAGTTCTGCTCTCTCCAGGATATATGAGAAAGAACAGAAGGGTATTTTGGCTATTATAAAGAAAATGCATGATAAAGCCTCTTCTCATGTTCCACTTTCTCTCCCTGGCTCCAAGCCACCTGTATCTTCCAGGCTTCTCATCCCTTGAATCTGGCTCACAGGCAAGAATTAGTCGGAGACTTGGGATGCAGGAGGGGCCTTTGCCTTTCCATTGCCTAAGCCAGGCTTGAATCTGTCAATTGTACCTGAAAATTCTGTTTTATGTTTAACTCTGATGCCAAGTGAGCTGAAGTAGGTCTCAGTTTCTGGTTTAGTTTTTGCTTTATTGCCTTTTTTTTGCTGGTACACTGAAAGCTTTCACAGTCCCTGGATAAAAATCAGGGCACCACAGCTCTGTGCTGTGACAATACAGTTGTGCAGCGGTTTTGAGGTCTTGTATCCATTTTCAAGACAACGATTGACCATATGTCAACATAGGATATAACTTTAGGGTCAGGAATTGATTGTTTTCCTAAGACAGAGCAGAGGGAGGTTTCCCTGTGTGAGCTCATGAAGAACAAGACTTGGTGCTAGAGCTCCCACTCTGTAGGCTGGGCTCTGTCAATGCCCGTATTTGTTCTCAAGAAGTTCCTTGACATAGGGAATCTCCTTCCTGTTTATTAAAAACTGTTCCAGAAAGTTTTGGTGTCCACAACATGGACATCTGTGGGGAACGAGAGCTCTTCCCATTCCTCCTGTCAAGATAGACAGTATTGATGTGACAGGACAGTCACAGTCTTACCAGAAAGGTCAAGTACCAGAAAAGCTGTGGACACCCATTCCCCTTTCCCCACCAGAGATGGTCCCTCCAAATCAGGTAGTTCTTGGATATCTCATAGAATCATAGAATGGTTAGGGTTGGAAAGGACCTTAAGATCATCGAGTTCCAACCCCGCTGCCATGGGCAGGGACATCTCACACTAAACCATGGCACCCAAGGCTCTGTCCAACGTGGCCTTGAACACCGCCAGGGATGGAGCATTCACAACTTCTCTGGTCAACCCATTCCAGTGCCTCACCACCCTCACAGTAAAGAACTTCTTCCTTACATCGAACCTGATATCTCAAAGGTTAAGGGCAAAGTGTTACAATAATTCAGAAAATGAAGCATGGAACTGGCACACATCCATGCTTGCCCATGGCCTGACGTCACCACCAGCCAACCTGAGAGCTCCAGCTGTATCCTGCTCCCTGTAACCACTCTGTAATTACGCCTCATTGTGCGGCATTTTTGTTCAACAACTCTCTGGCTGTTTTCCACATCAGATGAATTATTCAGCAGCAGACTGTGTGCTTGTTTCTAACAGCAGCAGCAACAATGCTTCATGCTCATAGAGTCCCTTCAAAACTGTGCTGGAAACATTATTTGTTGAATTCTTCTCTTCCACACTCAGCAATAGAAGATGGGTTTCGTTCAGTGAAGTGAAAAGTGAGGCTCAGCACTGCTCTCTGACACTGGCCAAGTGAAACAGAGCTGCAGAATGGGGGGAGAAGTCCATCTTCTGCTGCTCTACACAACTTTTCTACCCCTCTGAGCTACTTTGCAGCAATGTAGCCATGTGCCAGATCCTCAGCTTCTTTAATCAACATTATTTCCTTCAGTGCCTTGGGGAGATGCTGACATTTGTCTGAATCCAGCCCACATTGTCAGGCTAAATTCCCACGGATTTCCCATGGATACTTAACATTTGTTTAGATGTCTTTAGCTCTGCTGTCTTAGATGTCTTTAGAAGTCTTTAGCTGCTGCCATCAAGAATGGTGTTTGGACTATGCCCTTTCTGGGCAGAAGCTGAACTCCACTGAGCTGTGTTAGGAGGACAAGCTGAGTTTATATGTGCAACAAACTGTTTAGTGAAGGTGGATGCTACATGTCTGTGTTTGGTCACTTCACCTGCACTTCGGAGGCACTTGTAACCTGTGCTTGCCTGAAGATCTCATATAACAGTATATATGGCTGTTAAGGATATAAGCTATAAGGATGCTGGGGAGGGACTCTTCATTAGGAACTGTAGTGATAGAACAAGGGGTAACGGGTTAAAACTTAAACAGGGGAAGTTTAGATTGGATATAAGGAAGAAGTTTTTTACTGTAAGGG
>JANHGB010049166.1:13647-25938 GCA_026283785.1 Coracopsis vasa
ATGTGAGAGCTTTTTTTCTTTCTTTTTTTTTTTTTTTTTTAATTTTATAAGGTGAACAAAGTAGACTTTCATGTTAAAAAACAAATAAATTAGGGAGGCTGAGGCAAGCAAGATTTAGGGGTGTAAAGATATGAGCAAGGTAGCTAATTTGAAACTAAACTGAATTTGGTAGCTTGGAGAAAATGTTTTGAATAAATAAACTATATTTGCTTTTGCACAGTAAGCTGTTCATATGGAAAAGAAATTCTACAATTCAAGAGGGGAACAGCCCAAGATGAGTGCTGGTGCATGTTTTAGTCAGGATACATGTCTAATAAAATATTCTGAAGGATAGAGCTGCCAGCAAAAGATCACTGGGCCTTTTCTTGTCCTCTCTGGTACTCTTCCATATGCATGTGTGTGTCCTTGATCATCAAATTATGTAAGTGATTCAAAATCTTAACTTTTAAGCTACGCAACCCAAGATGCATTGGGAATGTGCAAGTTCAGAGCTGGGATACTGGAAATAAATGATAGCTCCATATACTTTGCAGAACTGCAGCAGTTTCAATCAGTTGAGGACTCAGCTTCATTTCTAAGAAGACTCATGCTCCTAGCTTGCTCTGAAGTACATTTTCATTTTGTTGTCTTGTGAAAGCCTTGCTGACTTTTATCTTCTTTAATAGCTTGACTCTGTATTACTTCCAAAAAGCTCTTTACCTAAGTTTCACTCCTGATGGGAAGTGTCAATATGAGAATATGGTAATGTGTTTGTCACATATGTGCATTATATTTTGAGGTTTTAAATGAGATGTAAGTCACAGTGTAGAGCTAAGCCACTGTAAAGAGTAAATGTCAACCAAGAAGCAAAAGAAACATATCTGAAATTCGCAAAATATAGCAATGAAACTTAATATAAAAATCTGTTCACCAGCAAGGAAGAAGAAAATACATCTAAAAGTAAATAGAATCATACAATAGTTCGGTTTGGAAGGGACCTTTAAAGGTCATCTAGCTCTCCCTCCCGCACCTGCAATGAGGGTAATAATCGTAATGAGGATGTTCTAAGCAATTTTCTTTTCTATCCCTGAATGAACCTTCAGATGCTCACCGTGAGCTCTTCTGTCCCCATGAGGCAGAAGGAATTTACGTGGACCTGTCCTCTTGTTTCTGGTCCCCCTGGAGGGAAGAAAACATACTTAGCTGGGAACGGGATGAAGGTTGACTTCCTTAATCCTCAAAAAGAGATATGAGAAGCATTTCCACTGCAACATGTTTGGTTTTTTTTTCCAAATACCAACCCTAGGGTGAAGCTGGTGTGGTCATGTCATTTCCCACCATTTCTCTACAAGGCTCTAAATGGCCCTTACAAAGAGCCAAAATCATATGTCCTTTCAGCCTATGTGAAGGCACACCCATACATATGAGAAATAATGACAGAAGAGGTTCCCCAAACTGTTGTTTAGTGGGGTAAAAACAAAGTCTTCCCATACCAACAAGGCAGGATATTAGAGGACATTGTCTCTCTGCAGTCAAGAACCTGGGTGATGAGTACCTGAACTCATGAGAAGGAGATGGAATCTAATTTCCAGCAAGCATATGAGGACATTCTATATGTATCTGTTACTGTATTCTTAAAAAAATAAAGCATCTCCAGTCAATAATCTGGAGGAAATTTTACCCACGGGAAGCTAAGATAACCTTTCTCACCCTTAAAGCTGGCTGTGGATCCCACTGCTTGTGTCCTGCTGCCACCACCTTCTGAGGTTACTCTTCTGACAAGTTGATGGCAGATTATTTCTTTTCAAGTCCTGTCCCTGCTGAACAGAAAATGTCAAATACTATACAGCAAAGCATGTTTGGAAAACCCAAAGCATGCTTTGTCTGTAGGAATTGTGCTTAAATGGTAGCATGTTTAATACCAGGCGGTGCAATTTGCAGTCATGCATGGCCATTTCTGTTGCTTTACATGGAATGCCTCCTGTTTGTACTACTGTTGCATCCCAGTGCTCTGGCAGCATCATCTATGAAGCTGTTCCTGGGGGCTTCCTGTGATGAGCTGGTATTTTGGCAGTAATGGGAGCTGCTGGTAGCTACAGAACTGAAACACTGTTCTTACCGTGGATTTTTGCATATTTTGATTAACCAGTACACAAGAGCTACCAGGAGTTTAACATGTTAAAGGATCACTGGACTAAGCCACACTTCTGTTATGGAAGTTGAAAGTAGTTAGGAGAGACTACTCAGTTTCTGAGAGCAAATTTTTATTTCACTTTTCCACTTCTGAGAGAGAAAGTGTCTCTCAGCTGAAGACATTTTTCCCCCCATTTCTCTTAGTCCAGCAGGTTTAAAGCTACATGGTTAAGAAATGGCACCATGAAATGCCTTTTTTTACTACGGCTGTTTGAGCAGTGTTCAAACCATCCCAAGGAAGGAAAAAAAAAGCACAAATTTCTAATATTTGCCCAATGTGGATTTTTGTTTATGTCATGAACACTGATGCAGAGCTCTTTCTTCACTGAATAGGCTGGAGGATGACACACAGAGTCTGTTCACAAAGCCTAACATAGGCACAGAAAGCTAATCTCTTCAGACTGCCTTTAAAGTTAGTGGCACTAGAATGAATGACTCAGAGAAGTAGCAGCTGAATTTAGGTGCTCTTCCTTGCCTGCTGAAAAGCTGTAGACAAACTAAGCTAACTCAAGTTGTGAGTGTATCTTTTAATGACTGTACCCAAACCGTATGTCTTTAAATATGCTCACTATTTTGATCCGTGGCACTACACTCACACACTTTGCTAGATGGATGTGTTCCATCTGTCTTTTTCTTCAGTGGCATATCACAAGCATCAGCTTGAACAGTAAATCTGTGCTAGAGTTAGCTGTGGTTTATTATTTCTATTAATAGTCTAAGAAAGATCAGTGATCTAAAAAAGTGCCACAAAATTATACATACTAATAAAGAAGAGAGGAGAAGACTGGGGAGAAACTTCTAAGATGCCCAACAGGCAATAGTGAGCATTTTTAGTCTACAGTCACATAGATAAAATAGTCTGAAGGATTAGCAGCCAAAGCTCTGCAAATTGTCACCATAACCACAGCTGGAATTAAGGGGCCAACAAGTGCTGCAGCTATGATTGCACATACTAGGATTTTTTGTGCATTAATCAATTAATTATTTAGCTCCTGCGAATCTTGGATGCAAATGAAGAATGGGAGAGATTATGGAGTGCTTGTGGTGTGGAACCCAGAGCAGTCATCAAGTGCACAACAGCAGGAGCACAGCATAAATAAGAGAAGCTGTGCTTGCTGCATTTATGATGACTGTCTCTCATGGTGCTCAATATGCAATTGGCTGGTACACACCTTATTTACCTGTAGGATTTTGTTTGTTTTTGTTTACCTATGAGTCCTTCTATAGTAAGCATTTCCTAGTCCTGGATAGCATGCATAGTTATGTCATCATGCAGGTCTGAGCAGCACTTGCATCACAGCCCGTGTGTTAGTTCTGGGCAGTGTAGAAAAATTCTCTTAACAGGAGCTACATTCTGTAGGTGGGGGCTTGTGTGCTTCCACACGTACCCATTTGGTAGAATGATAAACCACAGGTTTGTGTTAGCATCCTAGAAATGCTTTTGCATTTTTCCACTCACAGTGTTGTCATATAGCAGCCACAGTTTTGACCTTAGGTGGTCAGAATTTCCAGCTGGCCAGAAGTTCGTTCCCTTCCCTTGACAGCCCTGTTTTGATTGAGAACGGCTTTTGTTTTGGCTGGAAGATGTGTAAGCAGATGAGCAGAATCGTGCTGACAATGATGAGTTGATTCTGGGACACCTTACTCTAGGGAGAGAGAACCACAGGGGAAGGCAGATAACAGGCTTGTCTCTGAAGACTGGACCAGCCAAAGCCACTATTTATTAGTGTCAGCAAGGATAGTGCTGTAACAAAAGAGAGGGAGGCTCCAGTCAGTACTGCTTTCTATCTTCTCCTCCTTCCAGTTCATGCTTCTCTCTCCTGGGGTTTGCTCCACTTCATTTTCACGTGCTACCTTGCTGACAGAGCTTCTCTAGCTCTGCAATGCAGCATGTATCAGATGCTAGGTATTTGCCTCATAAAGAGTGCTTTCCGGTAAACAACATTTCTGGCTCTGTCCAGGTGCTCCGAAGCATACTCAGTTCTTTCGTGAGCAGGGCAGCATTTCTCCTTGCTGCTGTTCGGATAACAAAGTGAGGTAGAATAGCAGATGAACGGTCAAATTCCTTAGTGCCCCCTGTAGAGATATGGCAGCCAGAGAACATGCAGACTTTTTGCAACACGTTTTTGAGCATGAGTATGTGACTACTCCGGACCATTTTTTTAATTAATCTTATCTAAGAACCATTCCTTGTTCCTTGCTAGAGAAGAAACTCTTCCTGCTGGTATCTTCAGACACTGACTAGATGGGTGGCAAGCAGGAAGAGGCAAAGAAATCCATTCTATAGTCCTCTTTCCACCATGTTCTCAGCTCCATGCTGTGCTGGGCAGGGTTGCAGCTTTCCCTAGAATCCATCCCCTGCTTGTGTTTTTAGCACAAAGACAGTGAAAGCATGATGGAAAACTGCTTTGGTTTAAGTAATAAAAGAAAGTCGATTATGACTTATGATTTCTTCTGAAGTGGAGCTGTAGCTTCAAGATGATGAGTTAAAGCTGAATACAGAATGTAGTGGTAGTTGGTAGGTGGCCTCCATCTCATCTTAATCTGCTCTAAATCAAACCTAAGTGACATAGTCTTTGCAGGAGCCCAAACATTGCATTTTCCTGTGTTCAGCTGATCAGTGAGTATCTCACAAGTTACACTCCCTGATAATTCACTGAAATATCTGTCTATTATTTTTGCTTCTGAATTTTCCTTCCATAGTAGACCAAAATTCCCATTTCATGCTTTTCATGCCCTTTGATACAGTCACAGAAGAAATGTGCAACCAGAGGCGGCTGTGCTGGCATGGAAAGCAAAAGAGAGGAACTCTAAATGCTAAAAAGAAAGTTGTGCTTATAGCGTGAAGAAGCAGGTGGACAGAAATGGGGAAGTTGACCCCAATGGGAAACTCAGGGAAGCGCAATCACTCCGGGCTGTGTCAGGCTTTCCTAACACTGGGCCTCCCCTGGCTCCTGTGGGGCTCATGATGTCAGATAGTTCTCCAGGAGCTACTGCATGCGTGTCCTTTGGGTCCTCTGACTTTAGGTACCCTGACCAAGCGAGCAGAGGGTGCTCAGTGCAGCAACAGGCACTCAACAGTGATGGTGCTCAGTGGTGTCATGGGCGGTCAGCCAGCGTAGCTGTCCGCAATTCGTAGGGCCACCTTGAGCAGCAGCCGGGAAAACATCATTCTCTGTTGTTGGAAAGCTGCTGCACCAGGCACATACATGTTTGAAAGAAAGCAATTAAGCAAAGCAGTTAATTGTATCACCATCATATAGATATCTATTCATATGTGAATAATGGCATCAGTAACTGTAGCTGTCTTTTGGGAAATCATCCTCTTTTTATATTTTATTAGCTAATAAATTTCTGCCAGCTGAGTCATCAAATTACAATAATAGTCAAATATTTTTAAGATTGACTATCTCAACCAGTGTCTGAGAATTATGTATTCACTTGCTTTTGTTGGACAGATTGTTTAGATAAGAACTAAGGACACATCCAGTAGAAGAAAGAAATACAGGTATGTCTGTCAGAATAGAAGTACCTGAAAGCAAGGAATAGTGTAAGAGAAAGAAAGATGAAATGGGATAGAGTTAGAAATTAGAGTATTTCAGTAGCATTAGCTGCAGATATTCTGTATGTAGATTCTTCTCCCCAATTTTGGTTTTAATAGCATACAGAAAATCGAAGGAACCAGTTGGTTTTGAAACCTATTATTAAACTCAAAAGCAGAATAATCACTGTTGTCAGTTATTAGGTACTTGAATAATTTGAAGTCTGGTGGGAGACAAACCAAAAAGATGAGTAGCATATCTAAATACTAATTTTGGCATGTTTCAGTTTGCTTGCAGTTACGGCACATCTTTTTCATCGTACCTATTCTATACAGACAAACTTTTGCCATCGTTGTTTCTGAAAACTGGTTCAAGTCACATTGTTAGCTCAAGTTCAGGTTTGGCCATTTGCTCACTTTAATATTAAACACTGGTCTTTATTAATTATGACATTTAAAAAATTGGCATGCTTAGTACATTAGTGCATGCTCCAAAGTATCCTAGAAACTAACCATTGTCCTTAGCTTCTAACTGTGTAATTCTTCAGTACACTGATTAAAACAATTAAATACTCGGATCATTGAACAAAGAAGAAACTCGGTTTCTGTTCAAGGCTAGGCCACTGTGTCAGCATACGACTTGGAGACGTGTTTTGGCACTCTTTCTTGAGTGGAACAGCACCTCAGTTGATGCAGCACTCGCGCCAGTGAAACCGCCTCTTGGCAAAGAGCTGCTGTGCACAAATAAGCATGAACAAGGACTCTGGCCATTAATGTTTCTGCTCTGTGAGCAAAAAGAAAAGTTTGGGGGTTGATTTGTTTGTTTGTTTGTTTTCCTTTCAACAGCATGTTCTGATCTTTTGATGCAAGTACTTCACAAACACTCAATATGATGACACGCTTCCCAAGTAAGCAAGTAAATAAGCTTAGTAATGATAGCCTTGGCCTAGTATGCCATTAGTCTAGGTAATGTATAGTCGTAACAAAGGACAGCATTTGCTCTGCAAAACTATTAAATTAAGGGAAGGGAGATCAGACAGATGTAGGAAAAAGTTAATTCCTAGGAAGGGCGAGATTGCACCGGTGAGGCTGAAAAGCGCTCACCTCGGCACAGTGGTTATCTAACCACTGTTGTTGGCAGTGCAGAAAAGAACAATTTCAAGGTCAAATGAGGGGAGATATTAAAATTTGGCTTTGTGAATGTTCTCAGGGGCCTGCTTTTCTTGCACATAATAGAGGCATTAGCAAAATCCAGGAGAGTCAGTAATGTTGCCACAGTCCATATGGGTGGTTGAAGAACTGTTTGGACCCTGTGCTGTGCCACAAAATACTGCAGCTAATGAAAGTCCAATGCCTTCTGTACCAAGATGAATATTTTGTATTGAAAGGGACTCTTCCATTGGCAGTGTGAGTGGCTGCCTTCTAAGAAGCTGATCATGCTTTCCTTAATCTCCCTCCTTGATGAGCTGCCTGGAGAAGCAGAACAACAGCAGAGTCAGCATAAAGCTTCGCCTGGGTCTTTACTCCATTCCTTGTTGTATGAGTTACTAGTAGGTTAGTACAACCAGGTTTTGTGTATCTGAGCAATTACAGTGCCGTTCTTGTGGTTTTATGTAGCTGCCAGGCTGCAAGAGGGATGACCTGAACAACAACCTTCTTTTACAAGCGTGAATAACTTTTGCATTTCCTTACCATGTCCAGATGCAGGACATCAGTGAAATTAAACAAAATAGCAGACCTCCTAAAGGTCTACAGGGAGCTCAAGAAATTGTCCAGTGTTATTCACGGGTCAGTGTTATTGAAATGGCATGACTTTACAGCCATTTTGAAGAAATGTATTTACACTAGCTTAAAACTGGAATCTTAAGTGTTTTGTTTTGTTTTGTTTTAAATGAGGGAAAGGGCATTGGGTAATTTATACATTCACTAAGAAAATTTTATTGGGCTAATACTGTCTATGTTAAAAATATATAAGGATTATTGAAGCCCCATCCTGTAAAACTGAAGGGAACTGAAGGAACTGTTCTCCTATAAGGCATTTTAATAACAGCTGTAATTGTCTTGTTATTTATCTTTCTGTTGGGCCTTCGGGCCTTCTTAAACTCTTATTGTACAGACATGCTATAAAGAGGCATTAGAGCTTGCAGCCTTGGTTGTGACAGGATGAAACAGTTTGGTGAATAGCACAGATGGCCCAAGGAAAAGAGTAAGAGGAAAGGTCTAGTAGGGATAGCTACCGCTATTGGGGGTGGGAGAGTGGGGGACCGCTTGTTTCCACTTCGTAACCCTGGTCATGGCTGTCACGCAAAGCAAGGCAACCAAGGAAGCCATGCTGTGGGAGTAAGGGGTGAAAGCTGAACAACTGAAAGAGGAGAATTTTCAGACTTGCGTAGTTTAAAGTTATTAGGGGATTTAAATTATAATTATTACTACTAATAACAATAATTAATTTCATAGTGTTCTACCGAAGGTCAATGGCTGACTAATGCTTTGGACAAAGGATGCTTTTGTTAGAGACACATTTTCTTGGAAATAAAACTATACCAGTGTTAAATATACTTTGAGACGCTGACACCCTGCTTCCTGACCGACATTAGCAGGATGCTGACCACAGTATCCATATGAGGTGTGATCCTCTCAAATCACACTGCCATTGCTGGAGCCAAGGGGAAGCATGACTCTTGCCTACATTTGAAAGGCTTTTATGTTACTGGTTGTTGCTGCCGGGTGACCCAGACACCAAGTGTCCCTGGATGTCCACTGGAGCCATGGCATCACTTACGATGCCATGTTTGCTATCGATGATTGGATGAGTTGCTTCATGGGCACACTGTTGCTCATCTTTGCTACTGCCTCAAAAGCTTTGTTTTATAACGTGCTGTCAGGCTCCGTCACTCTTTGGACCACAGACACTCAGGAGATAATCTGCAAAAAAATATAGGGCAGCCTATTTGGCATTGTGAACACAGGGAAATGTGGTGCCTGATGTGGCTTCTCCTTTCCCCTTTTGATTTCCAGCTGCCACATCTTGATCATCTCAACACCAAAGAGCTGTAGCCCCTCTTCCTAAATGGTAGCAGTAGAAAACTCAGTAGGACTGGGACATATTTGCTTTGCTTGATACCTTTCTTCACCTCCTGGCAGCAGCATTCCTCATATTTGCTCTGTGAGGGATCAGTACTTTAAAAATAGAAATGAAAAAAGGGAGGAGAAAAAAGGAACCTTCTGAGATCAGCTTCAGCTATAATTTTGAAAAGCCTGGTGTATTTTTAAAATCTTTACTTTTCTGTTAACATTATCATAAAAGCCCTTACTGATGTCTATAATTGTGTTTTTGTATCACTGTGACTGACCTAACTCTTTTTGTTCATCTCCTTTTCTCTCCCAGTGGAGTTTTTATACTGTGATTTGGCTTCCATGAAGTCTATACGGCAATTTGTGCAGCGGTTTAGAGCAAAGAATTGTCCACTCCATGTCCTGGTGAATAATGGTGAGTTCTGCTTTATTTCTTCACATGTCTGCGAGAGAAGATATGACATATGGGGCTCTCATCTATCACTTCACATTTCAAATCAATTATCTGAACCATACAGCAGGTTAAAATATGCCTGCATTAACAGGGATGTTTTTCTAGGACTTAAATTGTATTTTTTTGAGAGATTGTCAGCTGAGTAGACCAAACACTTCAGTGCCACCCCTGCTTGTGATGTTATTGCAAGTCGTGATCCTTTGCTGTGTTTTTTAGCTCTCCAGCATTAAAAATAATGCAACTACGCAAGAATCTGAGCACCCATGATAAATATAAAACAGGAAAGGAAAGCTGTACTGCATGGGTGTAGAAAACCTGTCTTTAAACAGTTATTTACTTTCTTTCCCCTTATATTTTCCCTGTAGGAACACATGTGTTCACTGTGGCTGCCTGGTGAGCTGGGTTGGGGGATTAATCTGTATGAAATATAATCTGGGAAATTATCCAGTGACCTCGGAGCAGTCACTGCTTAGATCAAGGTACTGCTGGAAGGTTGTCCATAAAGCTGTGTCCTCAGTGGTCAGAAAACAAATTAAAAGGACAACATTTATCTTGCATTCGTGCAATTATCAAATGAATCTCATTACTGTTAGGGATTTTAACTTTTGTTATTCACATACTTGCCATCTAATTATGTTTTTTAGCCACAGCATTTTTGGAAACCAGCCCGTACAATAATTTTCCTCCAAAAACCATGCATGCTCTGCATGCGCTTTCCTTAAGGGGAATTTTCACCTGTCTATTTAACTAGGGGAAAAACCTGCCAGCAACAATTTAGGCTTCTCTTAGAAGTTTTCTGCTGTTACATGCTGCTGTTCTTGTTTTCCCAATTATTTACATATATTTTTATTAAGACATCCCAAAGAAGATTTTCAGTTTTCCTGTGCATCCTTCAGTCCTAGTGAGGGCAAACGTACTGTAAATAAATGGGTTTGTTACAATTCGTTGATGCCTTAAAGAGCTCTCTGTAACACAAGCAAATATTGCAATAAAAATTCAGGAGTATTTGAGTTCCTGATTGATATGAAACATTCATGAAACGTTCAATTAAATGTTCATTTTTTATTTGACTAGTCAAAATAGCCTACCATTATTATTCTAATTATGCAATAATTAAAGGTAGTGGATATTTAATCCTGCTTACAAAATCATTCCAGTTTTGCACGCCTACTCCAGCAGTTTTCCAGGTCACTGGTGATCTTTTAAAGAAATGTATCTCCATCACTTGCTCTCCATCCTTTGCCTAGCTTAAGGATCTAATTGAGAATTAGATTAATACTAATACCCTGAGTTTCAAAGTATTTTCCTAGAGCTAGACACCAGGTCCCACAAAAATTTCAGTGATGTTTAGGTATCCAGCTAATTCAGACACTTTAAGAAGCCTTACATGAACATTTAGGGTGTTCAAAATGGAGATTAGTGGGCTAGAGTCACCTCCTCTCTTTTTGTTATAGCTGATTTTAGCATATACATTTAACTTTCTAATTTCTAATTTAAAAGGAAAAATTTGGTTGAATGCACACATTATTTCAGCTGACAAATAAAGGCCTGTTGTTCCATTACTGTGCTTTCTGCATCTGTGATGTGCATGCTCAGCTCTTGGTTTTTTAAATAAACAAAACATGTTAAAGATGCAAATAGACTATTGCATAAACATTTAAAAAATATGTGCTAGTGCTAAAAAGAGAAAAATGCTGTGACACAGAAAACAAATTAATTTTCTGTAAAAAAATAAAGTAATCTACATAGCTGAACTATGAGGCACAGAAAGATGGATGCAGGACAAGCAGTTTAGAAAGCTCAATCTGACAGAAGGTCAGAAGAATGTCTTCTACTCTGCTAATTAGCAATTGGGTGCCATTTTTTGGTTTTGTTTTTGAAAAGAACTGTATCTTTGTACATTTGAAAAGCATTTAGTAAATTACAGCATGTACACTACTGTAATTATTTAATACATTCATTAAAATATGTGCTGTTAAGATATGTGAGAAAGTCTGCTATTTTCCTGTGGTTGCGGAAGGGATAGATAGTAAAACACTTCATAAAATTCCACAAGCAGTAGTCACTGTTCCATGTCAGAGAGGGTTTTTTTCTAACTTCCAGTCAGTCATTTTCTGTGTGCGCTAGAAATACTTCTCAGCACTTTGTAGTTAATGTTTTTACTTATACACTGTTTACAGTACTTAATGGTTCTAACCAAGAGAGCTACCACCAAAATCACATCATAGAATCACAGAATCATAGAATTCATATCATATCATCTTCAATGATAACAGAATACCTATGGATACCAATCATAGATGGTCTAACTTATTAACAAAGACATACTAACTACTTTCTATGTTGCAGTTCATTAAATGGTTTGTGATTCTTAGTCTTATGAAAAGGAGAGAAACTCAAGAGAAGTGGAGATTCACTGGAGAAGGGCAAGTTAGCAAGGAGGGTTGCTGTTAACTCCAGTGGAAGCTGGACTTCATAAAAAGTAATGCTTCTCCTCCAGCCACATAGGAAGGCTCATTCACTCAGTGGATCTTGTTGCAGCATCTTGCTTACGGCATCATGTTTCATCTTTGTCTTTCCTTGAAGACAAATAAGAGCAATACATCGGCAAAGCTGAGACGAAAAAGGTATAGAGGGACAGGGAAAAAAAGAGGAGGACAAGCAGAAGGGCAAGTGGCCCTTTACCTTTGTGTAGTGGATGATAGATAGCAGACATCATGGGAGAGATGGGCCTCTGAGAGATGTTTAGAGCTGGAAGAGGTAATTTGAGGTGGTGGGGGCATTGTTTTTAAATGGATATTCCATGGATGATGGGCAAAACTAGAAGATTCATAAGGACACTATCATGCAGCATGAATGTGTTCTAAAATGAGAAGATATTCTCAGGGCCATATTTTTCTGACGAAACTTTGTGCACAGCAGATACTATTTACTCAGATTTTTCAGAAGAGGTTATCTAAGAGAGATGACTTAATGTTCTCAGAGCCTGCCCAGCCCCTCTCTACATAGTAAGGTTCGTTCAACCTGAGCAGTTGCCACAGAGAGGCAT
>JANHGB010049171.1:0-49161 GCA_026283785.1 Coracopsis vasa
ATTCTCCTTTAATCTTTCTGAAGAAAGCACTCAGCTCATATTCCTCCTGCAATGATCTACAGTTACTTGGTATTTTCCCTCAGATTTCCTGTTTACCCAAGCTTGCTGAAATAAAATATAAATAAAAACAAAAACCCATTTTCAAACTTCAAAAAGGCTCAATACACCCATCTGTTCCAGCTAAATTCTGCACGAGAATGAGGAAAAACTCCACATAAAGGGTTTGATCTCTCATGTCTTCAAGTCATTGGGAATTTTCTCAGTGACTTGAATGGGAGAAAGATCAAGCCCAGGGAGCATAGCAGGGCAACCAGTTGGTCATAAGGTATTGATTGTGAGGCTTGTGTCCTTTTTGAAATAGTATGTCTGACCCTCAGGCTAAACAGGTTGGCAGAGATGAATGCTACCAACTCAGGTATTCACTGAAAGACTTACAAAATTTGGCCTTTTTCTTCCTCCTCATGTACAGACTCATGCAGCTATGGAAGAATCTCAGCTTCAGGCTGAAAATGTTTTTAGCCAAAAGTTATAGACAGCTTGAAAAGTCAAAGCCCTAAAAGCTCAACAATCAGAAGGCATGCCAATAACCAATCTGAGGCTTTCCATGTTTCTGCAGACTGGAGTTGTGCTTTTTAAACCTTTTAAACAACCACCGTTAAAAATTCAGTGAGCCTTTTAATCTTTGATTTCACCTACTAAAAATAGGAAAGCATAAAAGTAGAACTACATATTCCTGCAAGTGGGTGTCAGTTATGCAAGCCCCTTAACTCAGATATGAAATAGTTAGAAAACCTATTTTGATTAATAGGAAGTTACAGTATTCATTACTTTGGAATCAGAGTATTTTGCAAATGTTTTACCTTCTGAGGATGCCTAAACACACCACTCCAAATGCTAATTCTGACACACTTGAAGAACTGCTTTGAATACAAGTACAGAAAAGCTTATCTGTATGAAAACACAGCTCACGGAAAATAAACACTCCTTCTGCAACACTGCAAGGCCTTTGTGATATAAAGTCTAAACCAAAATTACACCAATTAACTGAATAGAATCATAACTTTATATCAACAGGTTTAGACTATAGCATAAGTCTGGTTACTTTGGAAGCTATGCAAACCACATTGCACTAATCAACAGAAACAATGCCACAGAAAAATTAGAGTGGAACAGTTTGAAATAGCTTGAAAAAAACCTCACTTTAGGGCAACAACAGCAAATTCAACTTCTCAAAATTTGCTGGGAGAGGGGAATGCATTTCCATGAACAAGTTTGTTCATTCTGAAATGTCTTGACAGATAAGAAAAATGGTCTTTTTAATTCCTTCTTACTCAAAAATAAAGAAAAAAGAAAACCTGAAAGACTGCTGTGATAAAAATGCATAAATCAGACAAAAAATGCATAAATCATACACCATCTCTTTACTTTGTGTTGCACTTCTTTCAGAAAGATGTGGCTGGTCAGTACATCTTTACCTGCAAACTGAGTTGGGTAAAGGGATGGGTTAAACTTTCCTAGAACAGAGGCAATACAGGCAGAAAAGAGAGAAACTCGAAGACACTTGTTCAATTGGTCATCATCAACCTACACTGAGTGAGTCCTGTGAAAAGCAGGAGAAAATTCAGTCCCCTTGAGCCATCAGGTTGTAACCTTTGCAGTACTCAGGAGCCATTACCAGATGGAGAAGAACTGACAGAAAGATCCTCCCCGCTAAGGACTCAATGGACAGCAAAGTGAATGTGTTTGCAGCCACCTCCTATTCTGTACAAGTTTTCATGTCATTAAGAGATCAAGAATCTAGTTCATCTTCCAAAATTTAACATCCTCTTCCTGTTTTGGGGATGCTCACTGAAGAAAACTGTAAACAGAACCATCAAAAAGCGCTAAGCAATTTGAAATCCCATCACTCTGTAAATATAAAGAAGTGAAGATGAAAGTCTTCACTGTTATAGGAAAAAGCTGCTCAGCTCATGGGACTTAAATCAAATAGGATCAAAGGGGTTTATTGATATATTAACAACATGTAATTAACTGGGAAGCAGAAAACTACATATTCAGAATCAGTATCAACAATACAACAGATAAACCATAACACTAGACACTTTCAAAATGTTAATGAACACCTATAAACATCTCAACACCCTCCTGTAACCAGTCCCCAAAAAGCTGTACTCCCCTGCAAACATGCACACAGGCCATATGGGCTGTACACGTACACCTCTCCTCCTCAGGGTACATGGGTTCTCCTCCTGACACATCTTCCCATGGGCACCCCCACTACCGTCCATCCCTCTGATGGGTGCAGACTGGGCACAGCATCCTATAGGAGGTCTGTGCTATCTGGCCTTGGCAGCATCTAATTACCAGAAAAAGGCCATGTGGACTTCCCACAAGTGATCAGAATTGAACTCCTGAAGTCTGCATGCTAGAAAACCAAGTGCCTGCCTTATGATGTCTTCAGAAGGTTTGTAACTAATATGATCATAGAGTAATTCAGTTTATTAGGGACATCAAGAGGTATCTAGTTCCACCTCCTGCTCAGAGTATGTTCAGCCATAGGATCAGATCAGCTGCTCAAGGCTTGACCAGTCAGGTATAAACCCTGCAAAACTGAAGACTGCAAAAACACTCCAGGTAACTGCTCAACCTCACAGTCCTTGAGGGGGAATAGTTTTTCTTTATATCCAGTCTGAATTCAAATTGTCAATACTAATTCTGCCCATTTCTCATCCTGCTGCAACAAACTAAGCCTGACTCCATCTGCTTGATAACCACCTCCCTACTGGTGTGGGCAGGCTGCTCTCAGGTCCTCCTCAGGCCATTTATTCTCCAGGCTGAAAAAGCCCAGATGTCAATCCTGATTTACCACCACAGACACAGTCCACTTCTACCTAAGCACTTTAGACATTAGGGTATATTTTCTTTGAGTTTCCTTCACAATTCTCCTGTAAGATAGTTCTTCTAAGTCATGGACAGTAGCACACAAAGGCAGTGGTGCAGGAAACACTGTCAGGATGTTCTGCTTTAGTCAACACTGCAGCTCACTGTGGGATAGAGAAGCAGCCACAATCACTCAGGTTTTCTAGAGATAAACGTATCATGCAAGACTAACTGAAAAAGCTTCTCCCAAAACCAGAGAATGTAGACTTTTCAGTGGCTTAAATAAAGAGTTAAAATGGCAGCGACAGGATAACAAAATAGAGGACTTCCACTGTCAGCAAAGAACACTACTCATAATACAGTCAAATCCCACTGAACAATCAAAAAAGTGCTGGCTGACTCTTAAGAGAGCATTAGGCCATAAGATACTGACAGCTCTGGTCTCTAGGCAACCTCTCAACAAATAAGACTTCCAATAGAGTATTTTGGTTTTTAAGTGTAGAATATCTAGATGCTCTTGAAGACTGACACTCTCCCAAAGACCTCTGAGAAGGTTATCAGGAATTTACCTAACCCCCTGAGGGGAGCTACAGGGAAAGCAAGTAGTGGGATCGGTCTGCATGGTGTTACAGAAAGGCAATCTTACTCTAGCCATTTCTGGAAAGTCTGATCAGGATAATATGGTTATATCTTCAGGATAACATGGTTGAGCAAGTCCTCTATGGACAACAAGCACTAGTGGAGCAAAGAAATAGTAGAAGAAAGTAATAGCGACCTCTAAAAACAAGATGCTACTTTCTCTTTCAAAAAGAGCTTGGTGCTGCTCAGTAGTGAAAGACTCCTAAGTCTCATCAAGCCTAGGTATTACTGGCAAGCAAACTACTCAGCCATGCACACGAGTTCCCTTTTATCCCACTCTTGGCACACCACACTCTTACAGAGGCAGTCATCTTTCATATCCCCTGCCTTGACAAGACTGCAATTCTACCTATTTAAAAAGCAGGGATTATGCCATTAATTCTCAACAACAGAAGACTCATAAATCCCTCTGGCTCTGACCTGCCGTAACACACACCACATAGCAAACACCTGTGGTTCAAAGGCAAGCTTTATAAAGCATGCTTAGCATCCCAGCAAAATCCCAGGGTGGATGGCAGTACATCCTAAATAGTCTCTCCTCTGAATGACCTGGACAGAAAATGCATTGCCAAGTGAATTTTTAGGGCTTTACAGGGATATAGTTAGCTCATATCACCTGGAAAGCCTTTACAGACCAAAGATCTTAACCTCTGTCTGTAAACATAAGGCAAAGAAAGGATCCAAGAGCCAGAAATTGCTCCAAGCTGATGCATGGCAAAAGTACACCTTACAGCTATCAGGTGATAAAATTTGATGTCTTCTGTAGATTTCAAATAATTTCAGCAATTATGTAAAGCAAATCCCTTCTCGAGCTAAAAAAGCAAGTGTTTGAAACAGGCCTGTTATCTGTCTGACTATTCCCTCTGCAAATTGATATACAGAAAGGATGTTATGCTGCTGGCACTATTCCAATCTAAGCAGCATGCACATCCTTCCATCATTGCAGCACCTTGGGGATCAAACCAGAATGGTGTCAGCATCGCTTCCAGGGCAGATATTCAGCACTGCAAGACAAATGACTGCTCCAAATAACTACATAAATAAGTATTAGGCTAAATAGTAAAAATTCTGTGTGTGATAAATAAAATAAAAGCAAAACAGACTCTGAACAAAACGCGTCCATCACAGTCTAAATGAGGAATGGAAACTAATCTCACCCCAAACTCAACAGCCTGCTGAAAAGCTAAAAATGAGATGCCAGTGGGGATCAGCAGAACCTGTGAAACTTAGGAAAGTTCACAAACTGAAGGAGAAAAACTTTTACTAGATGCTTTTACTAAATAAAAATCCTACTCTTTAACATGAGTGCTCATTCTTAGCATTCTTGGAAACATTAGTAATGTTTTTATGCAACCAAGATGACAGATACAAGCACATTTCACACCTATACCAAAGACTAACTTTATGTGGTTTGTGCCTATCTTATTTAGGGAAACCTGGTATCTTTGTACCATTGTATTACCTTTGGGTCCTTAAGGAGGGAAGCCATCATCTAGAGAGATGCAAAGTCATCCTGCTAAACATGAGGAATCGCTTCCATGTGCACATCTTAGAAAGCATCCACAAGAAAAAAAAAACAGAAAGAAAAAAATCTAGATTCCCAAAGTCAAGAGAGAAGCTTCAAAACTAGAGACAGCTGCTGATTTAGTCTTGAGAAAATGAGCATCCTATTTAGATCTCTCTGCCCACTCTTGTCTCAGCAGCTGATTCTCATTCCTACAGATGGCCTGCCTGCTCTGAAAGATTTCCTCCAGCACCCTCTGCCAAAAACTGTGCCTGGAATGTCAGCAAGTGAAAAGAAAGAAAACCCAAACACACACCACAAGTTGTGTTAGGATTTTTGCAGATATAAGTGTCACAGCGTGAGGCCTACCCAAAAGCACCACCCAAATAAATGAGAACTTGGCTGCATCTGCCTGGCTCTAATAATATCATATATAGTGTAAAATAGGGAAGTGATAGATTAATGTTGCAAAATGCACACATTCTGCAATACATTTGGGGTGAGAGACCAAAGGGCAACAGCAGAGACAGCCCTTGGTGGGGGAATGCTTAACCCAGGTATCTGACACCATGTAAAAGGCTGCACTTCACAATGGTGTAGAGGCCAGGTTGGCAGCTGGACCCTGTATGTCAGTTGGGCAAACAGAGCAAGTGCCTCACTTCCCAGGCTTCTGGCCTCCATCTAATCTGGAGCAGAGGATAGGAGCTTATGTTAATACCTACATTGGTATGAATGTGTGATAGAATAGAAAATGCTAATCACCCACTATACCTGCCTTTATTAGTAAATCAATTTGAAGTTATATGTCACCGAGTGCTGAGACATAGTTCTTCTGACAAACTTTCCTGTGACATGTGAAATATTCAATTCCTATATTACTTAATAGTACTAGGCACCCCAGTACGCCAGAAAATATGGGGTTTGTTTTGTCTTATATCTGATGTCATCACATCAGAGCTCCCACAGCTTCTACAGAAGATGACACCACAAAGGGGATGCGGAATGCTCGGCACACCACAGAAATACACACTGAGAACATCCACCAGCCAGCTGAAATCACCTGCAGGGCACTGGAGTTTAATTCTCACATGGAAACAGAAGCAGCCATTACGCTGAAATAGAATTTGAGAGCAGAAATTAGCTTACCAGTTATAACTAAAATGCTGCAACTGCAGCTACTTCAAAGCAGCCACAGCTCTATAGCAGCACATAGAGCTCTTGATCTAACCCCACTCCTCCTTTTTGTAGCTTTAACAAGGTAATTACTTCTTCAAAATTAAACTGATCTCTCTCCCCCTTTCCTTACAAGATTGATTCCTTAAAATCATTTAATGATATTCAACTATTATGTCAAGCATAATTGACTAACCTAAGGTTTAAGGACACCAGCTATTATTAACAGAGTGTTTTAAAACACATTTTGCTGACATGGCCACAGCTGGAATTTGTAACAGAGCTTTACATGCTCACAGGGCAGCACAGAAATGTTACGTATAATCTGTCTCTCGAGGTGAGGGTAGGGCAGAAGATGGGGCTAAAGCACAGAAATTACACATTAAAAATATCTCTAAAAAATAATGTCAAAGACAGCAGATGCTTAAAAGATTGGGTTCTTGTGAAATTTTGAGCAGCAAACAGACATCACACTGCTCTTTCTCCTACTGGACAGGGATTTCTGTGTGAGCTAAATTTGACAAACTAGCTTTAGAAGGTACACATCCATATAGAAAAGAGAAAGGTTTAGGTTTCTTGTTCTCAAATCTTTGTAGCATGAGCATGCTTCTGCAATCCATGACAAGATTCTGGCTCTGTTCATATTTTGAGGCTGGCTACTGACTTGTATGGACAGAGGCAGCCAGCAGGAAAAGGAAGTTTTCGATATCAAACATCTCTTCCTTCAAATGCAAGTAATCTACTGCTTAGATGCTTAGATGTATAAACTTTTAGTATCAGTGTATCTGCCTCTCACCTGTGCCGAGAAGCTTGGAGTTTTTCTAGAAGCCTGCAGACATAGCCAATGCTAAATGACACTGGACTGGAGATAGCATAGCTCCAATGTAGTGCCTTCCACTTCCAAGTCATCATGTCTTCAGGTCACCTCAGTTGAATTTCCCCCACAAAAATAACAGGCTGAGTTTTATTCATACATAAATATATACTAAAAAGCATATATATGCATTCTGATGTACATATATATTCATATACACATATATATTCTGATGGACACACACAGGACCTGAGTCTTTGACAGCTTACTCAAGTTTTAAAAACATGACACTTCATCAGAACCACTTGCTGTTTGCAGTGGTAGAAAGCAGAGACCAAATCAAATCTGAAAGTTCTGTCTCCTTGCCATTACAAATACTAAGATCAGCATTCAAGAATAGCTAAGTAGGTAAGACACTGTGTGCACCTCTCTCATGGCAATTTTAATATTCAGACATCAAAACAGTAGCAAAAAATCACTGACAGGCAACCAGTAAAACCCAAAGCAGTGATGAAGACATTTTCCACTTTTGTGCTATATCACTTAGTAACTAAAATCTGTTTCAAAGCTTTATAGGTGCTGGGAAAGTTAAAGACATTGCTGATAGCCTTTCCAATGCTGCTCTTTACATTTCTCTTGCCTGGAAGATTAAGACATCTATCCTCTGATCCTAAATTCCCAAAGAACCTTTGAAATGAAAGTGTAAGCCTGGCAAAATAAAGCTCCAATTTTAGTACAGCAAGAGAACACAGCGAACTTCTGCAAGCCCTCCATTTGCAGAGTGAGGGCCACAGATAGGCTGTGGTTATATTTAGGCGAGTTGATTCATAGCAAAACTAAAATCTAGATGCATCTGCCAAAGTAATACCACATATTATGAAGAGCAGAACCTTTCTCCAGAGGTGCGGAATTCCACCATGTCTTACAGGAGGATGCAAGTGTCACTAGGCAATACCATGACACAACACAGCAGTTCACAGTTGTCAGGTTGTTCTGCCTCAAATACCCACATCAGGCCAGTTTGGGGTTTTTTTAACAATATTAAATTAAAATGCAGACAGCTAGAACATTATCATTTTTAATTCAAGGATATCTAGGAAATGGGCAGTCAGTCAGATATGCTTTTCAGAATCTGTATTTTAATTCTGGGTTGTGTTTCTCACAATGAGGTTATCTCAAATAGAGGTGAGGACCAGGACATGGGTCCAGCTCTCTCCTTAACCTTTCAATTGAAGTTGTTTAGAAAAAGACAGTTCTTCTTCAGCCATGTGATTCAACTACAGGATTTTTCATAACCATGGCTATGCACGTCACAGCACAACAGTAGTATCTGGAAGATACTACCATCAATGAGAACTGGGGGCACAGAGAAGAACTCAGCATCCTGTGTGCTTAGGTTTTAACAAATTATCTGGTTGAGCCCAGTCATGTCTGCTGCCTGGTAAAGAGAATAATTCTGTCCTAATGTGAAACAACATCAGTGAGGCTTAAGCAAAGCTGTTCTGCTGTGAAATGAGTGAAAGCACAACTCTGACAGTTACCACTAGCAGAGGTGTGCTGCTGCATGTATCATGCACACTGTCTTCATGCAAAGACATTTCCCAAGATGTTCACACAGGAACAAAACTTAGACGCAGCAGAAAAACAATGTTCACACTGGTCTCAATGCTGGCCTAGGGAGAGGTTCTCCAAAAGTTTACTTCTATGACTGTGACAATGAGATCTCCTTCAGAAGAATTATAACTGGATGGTAAAAACAAGCTATCAAATAGTTCCTTGGTAACCACTAAGCAGGTAGAACTACTTTGAAACAAGCCAGGGAATTGAATCAACCAGAAGACAACAATAAAAAACGAGCACACATTTCTACTACAAAAGGACAGACAGACTATAATCTTGCTGACATTAGTGTTTTCCTTGGTCCTGGTCTTTATCACTTGTTATGTGGGAACACTTAAAAACCTCAGAGATGAATAAGGTTGCCATTAAAAAAAAGATAATAAAAGTCTGTTGCTCCCTTCTGTTGAGAACAACTGTTGTTAAGTTCTTTAGAAAACATTACTATGGAGACATTTCCTCCAACAGTCCTTTCAGATACATTTAGGTTGAGAGGCAACAAAAATTCTATTAAAAGTGCTCATAAAAGTTAAATGCATCTTGATATACTGCATTAAACCCATCTACCAGATGACCTAGTTTTGGTATTACCTCTTTTTTTTTTTAGTTGAACCTATCATTTCATGCTACTAAGAGATAAACCAAAAAACTATTCTATATCAGTAATCCAGATAACAATTGGTATATACACGCAAAGGTCTATCCTCCCAAGGATGAAGACAGTGATCAGTCCTTAAGCCACATGATTAGGTACATTTGAGCCAAGTGATTATTTCATGGAAAATAACTTTTTTCTATAATACAACACATTCTTTCTTATTTTACTTTGAACACTGAATACAGTTTTGCACACAGCATTTTTTCCCTTTTAAGAGCAAGGAGTCATAAGCAACCTTTACTGACACAAGATCCATCAGATTTTCTCAGTAGTAAATGCTCTCCATTGAATTATCATTAAAATTAAATTAATTGATATTATAATATTGCTGTACTATAGCTCGGCTAGCTCAGCAGAGGAAGGTGTGGTTTCCAAGCACACACTTAAGGTTTTAAGCATCGCCCATTTTGCAAGAGTTTTGTCTACAAGCTCCACGCATAACTGAATCCTAATCTCGAGCATCCATTATTCAGTCAGCATTCCTCTCCTTATGTCCACGAAGGTGGAATGAGGGTTACACGAGATTAACATATTTCTCCTCTGCATTTGATTAATATTATTTTAGCTGAATCTTGTTAGCAACTCAGAAGAAAAAGAATCAGAGGAGCAAGGTATTCAAAAGTGAGAGCCCAGCAAACTGTTGTGCAACCAACTGGTGTACTGTATCCTCAATGCCCTTTAGTACCCCTTCATAATTTGCACATGGCAGAGAAGTGGTTGTTACTAGATTGCATTAAGTTCAAATAAGCGAGTACCATTCTTCAAGTGTCAAAGGCACAGAGCAAGGTTCATGAGGTGAAAATAGAAGCACTGGTGGAAAGGCCATAAGCAGTGCAGAACATTTGCAGGGACTACAGACCGAAAAAGATGTTTCTTAGTCTTTCAAGCAGTCACTTCCCACAACAATTTATTCTATTTCATCACCACTGTAATTGCTGTTGCAATTGTGAACTGTGCAAACAGCGCCGGAGAGGGCAATGTAAATAATAAAGATTTATCTCCTGTTTAACATCCCTCAACTAATTCCTGATATCATTCTTGTAATCCAGGCTGGCAGCCAAAATCTGCTGCTATTTTCTTTTAATAGAAAGTAATTCATAGGGTAATTCAGACTGGAGATCTCTAGTCCAACCACCTGCTGAGACGAGGGTCAGCCATAGGCCCAGACCCAGTGGTTCAGGGTTTGATTTTGATTTTGAAACCCTCCAATGCCAGAAACTACACAACTGCTCTGGAAAACAACCCCAACACCTCACTAAGCTCATGGGGAAAAAATTTCTCCTTATATCCAGTCTGAACCACTTGTTTCAAGTTGTGTCCATTGCCTCATCTTCCCACCACGCACTGCTGTGACATCTAGCTCTGTCTTCTCTATAGCCTTCACACAGGTAGGGGAAGGCTGCCACTATATACACCCCAAAGCTCTCTCTTCCCCATGCTTAGCAAGCTCAGCTCCCTCAGCCTCTCTTTACAGGAGAATTGCTCCAACCATTTTGGTGGCTGTCTGCTGAATTCATTCCAGTAGCTGAGTTATACCAGAATTGAATCTATCACTTCATGCTACTAAGAGCTAAACCAAAAACATATTCTTTATCAGTAAACCATGCAAAAGGGAAGTTTATCATAACTGCAGACACCACTGCACAAAGCTGTGAATAAAGTATTTCAAGTTGAGAGGCACACTTGAGTTTAGATAGACTGGGAGCACTTCAGAGATTTAACAAAGAAAAAAAGGAAAATCAAATTACAAAGAAAATATCAATCTCATACCCTCATTCTATGCAACTGGCTTAAGATGTTTACTGATGAGATCTCAAAGACGGCATATGGCATTTCTCATTGTTAGTCATTTTTATTGACTTTTCTTTTATTGGTCCTCCCCTATTTGGGGTGGGAATATTTATAGGCTTTCATTAGCCACAAGCTTCTTTCAGATTTGTAAACACCCTGCTTTTAGTTCAAATCTAGATTTTACACTTACCAAGTTCTCAAGTTTACAATTTAGATTCTATTCTCTGTAATACTAACTAAAATACAGCTATTGTATAGTCCTTTTATCACACACATGGTAAATTTGTTGGTATTAACTAACACTAAAATAAATTTAGAATGAGTCACCTAAAAGTGGGGCACCATTAGCATGACGTATACCTTTGCTTTTATCTCTAAAAAAGCAATTTTTGTGGTTCATTTACAGATTTACTTAGAGAAAATACACAATACCCTCCACTTACAAACTACCAAGCTACTCAGAAAAGGAAACAACCACATTATTGTCTTAATTGTACTTCAAGTCAGCAACCTATAAAATGCTCAGAATTTCCTATACAATGATTAAAATGTAATAATTTGATTCTAATAAAAAAGTGTATATTAATCATAACTGTTAGTGAAAGATACATAAACAGGTTTCTCTGATATCTAAACTCTCCCATTTCAATTAAACATATACAGAGAATAATAAAACTACCATCATCTTACTAGCTCATCTTTAAGGTGCTCTCCAACCCAAACCATTCTAAGATATGAAGCACAGAACAAAATACAACAAATAATCCAAGAATGCTATCAAGTGCATCAATAGCAGGATTCTAGTTGCCAATAGAAGTGGATGTATGAACACTATAAACTATTTTCTCATATATTAAGCATTTAAAAATTAAATACATATACATAAAAGACTATAATTATGGACTGAACAAAGCATCCAATGTTTAGATGTTTACCAGTTCTAAAACAGCCTTTCATACCTTCTACAGATTTTCTTAAGTTGCATATGGTCCAATTCCAGACTGATGGTGTTAGAGGGAGCTTTTTCAGTAACCCATATATACTCCTAGCATATGCAAAGGCCCCTGGTAATTAAGTAATGCAGATGTGAATTTCTTAGTTACACACAGTTCCCAGCAGATCCAAAGCAGATCCGGCTTTGCTCTCTACCAGCTTCTGAGACAGTATAATGTTCTAGAAGCATCCTTTATCTTTTCTACTCCATATCCCTTCCTGATAGGGCTGCCTACTCCTCTAAAATCTAGTACACAATTCAAATATTTGGGATTTTTCAGACTTGAGTTTAAATTGAGGGGGTTTTCAAGGGTTTATCAAGGGTTAGAAAGCAAAAGAACAGCTTAGTAAAAAAAGAATAAGAAAATACAGACAATTCAGAACTAATGAACTGCACAAACCACAATAACAGCATTCTCCAGTGACCACCACAGATTAGCAAACAGAAACCTTCATTCAGGTCACCTGTTAAAAACAGAGCTTCAGCCAGCAAAATTTAGCATTAAATCAAAACACACAAGCCACTCTGGAAACATGGGTTTAGACAAATGAAATATCCCATCTAGAGCACTTCTAAAATCATTTGCTTTTATTGGGTTCCTCTAAATACTTAATGTGCCCATAATCCTACTTCATTCCAACAGTTACCTTTAAAACTCAGCCATCACATCCTCTCTGCACCAGTAGTGCTTCATTTGGCCAACTACAGATTCCCTCAGGACTGGTATCACGCAGGCACAGAAAAGCTTCCCTGCGTGAGATGTAAGCAGCAGAACCCCAGATACTGCATGGACTCCCTTGCCAGTCCCAGACAAAACACACATCTGACCCTTTGCCAACCATGTGTTTGCTCTCACCTTGGACATAGCAGTGATCTGTCTCTCCAGCTCTGGAAAGCAAGTTGCTGCCTGCATCTCTCTGCTTCTGCAGCAGACTCTTACACCAATCTTCTGAGGCATCTCCCTTCCCGAATACAGCTCAACAACTTCTGTGAGCCTCTCTTAATTATATAGGGTGGGGCAGAACCTGCCACTACTCAGCCGTTGTCGAGGCACACCTGATCCGTCACCTGATGGTAGGATACTTTGCTTTGTGCTGCATAGATCTGAAACCAGAAGAGAATTTGTACATGTTTGTAATGTTTCACCTGAGTTTAAAAATCAAAACAAAAATCTCCCAAACACAAACAGAACAGCTAATGTCACCTTGTGCAAGACAAACATGCAGTGATTTGGTAAGTCTTGGATGTTATTTTTGTATTGGCATAAAAAAGAGCAACTGAAGACAACAGAGATCCCTAGACAGCACAAATGAAATCAAAATTTCTTTCTAAGTCCCATATACCTCAGATTAACAAAACAGTTAATTCAAGTCAGCATGAACCAGGGACAGATTTGTCCTTTAAAATACAATTCCACAATTACTCTGAAGAAAAGAGCAGGAGTCTCTTTCTTGGCTTTCAACTCATTTGCCACTAGGAACAAAAGATAGTCAGACTCCCTTGTGACACTGCTTAACTCCAACTCCGAACATTAGTAAAGGCTGAAAGGTTCAGGAGGATGCATAAGGGAACATAAATAAAACAAAAAAGCAGAAGTTACACAGTGAAAGACAGAACATCTTAAAGAAGTATAATTGCTGAAGATGTTGTAATACTTCATAAATACCCTACCACTTTCTCTGTCTTTTTGACAACAGAAAAGCAGAGTGGTGACCTAACAAAAGGGTTACATTAATCCTAGTATTGATAAATCTCTGCAACAAAGAAAGCACCTGTCCTTAGATTTGCAGCTCTGTAAGTCTTGAGGGCACACAAACTTCATCATGTTTGGCTGATTTTTTTTAAATAACTTTCCTTTTAGGAGAAAATGTAACTTGCAGACTAATTCAGTAGAGGGAAACAGGAGGAGGGGAGAGATTCCTGCTTTGCTAGGTACAAACAAAACAAGGGGTTGGAGTTCTTCCAATTATTGTTCTTACCCAGGAATGCTTGTGCCTGTGAGAGTCTTTCCTGCATGGAAAGCCAAGTCAGCTTCAGAGGATGAGAAATGTGATGCTAAACACACATAAATCTCCAAACCAGGATCTCTTAACAGCATTGAAGAGAAGTAAATTGCCTGTAGATTACCTAAATGTTGAAGAAACTTGCTGAATGCCTGTTATATTAGGAGTTATGTGGAAAGACAACCACATTTTTATGACAAAAAAGTTGCTTGTATGATGCATGCACAATACAGATGCTGCAGGATCATACCATGAACTCTGTTCAAACTTCTGTACAGTCATGGCTTGCCACCTAAGTGCCTAAAAGCAGTGTATTTGTGTAACAGCCCCCAGCTGGCTTGCACAGGAGTTAACAGTTAACAGATGATTAGTCCAGGTGGAATTAAAGGAGGCTAATAGGAAGGTGGAGCCATAAGTAGAGCACCACCCAGGAGTTAGAAGGAAATCAGCAGCACATGAATAAAGAGGCTAAGGCAAAGTTGCCTGATGTGTCCTAATATAATGATGTTCAATAAAAACAGCAGCATTTTTAGGAATTTTAGTGAAGTTAGAAGCGGTGCATCCTAGGAAAAACTGACAGCAAAGCAGAGCCAACATCTAACATCCATTTTCTACTAAGTTCAAACAGAGAAAGGGAGAAAATAATCTTTTACTTTCACAGAACAGTACCTCTGAACAAAACAGACATCAAGCAGCTGGTTGTCTCTGACTGCTGTCACCCTGCCATGTGATTTGCTACAGATGACACCTTGTCTGGCTGGTAGCTGCAGAGAACTGGGGCTTCAGCCACTGCCAGACACCTACAAAACACACACTGCTCTTGAAAGTGTTTTAAGTGTGCTGCTGTCTTACTTCCTGTGCTTGTTCCAAAGTCATGGGTGGCAGAGCGTCTAACTTGAGGATACTGTGAACCTGTGAGAGAGCATGTTATGCTTACAAAGAGATGATCTCCCTCAGGACACAAGGAATCATAAGATTATGGACCTTTGCAGCCTTTAGCTTGAAGACTCCAAATAAGTTTCAGGCCAGAAGCCAGATATCACAGTCCCTCTGAAGGTTGCAGATGCTAGATTTATGCCCACATTCCATCACAAAAATAGGCACTAACAGCTGTAAGGTACCAGTGAATTTGGTCTTAAAGAGTTATTTAATGTATTTACTTCCTAAGTCATAGTAAAATGTGGGGTAATTGGAATCGTGCATGTTCCCCCAACCACTTTGTATATCTGAAATGAAGTAAATGTAAAAAAGTAAAAAAAAGGAAAAAAGAAACAAACCACCACAGAGCAAATTTCCTCCTCCTTTACTACCTTTTACACCTACACAGTTACATTACCATATCATTTTGCAGTGTTTGTGTGCAACTAAAAATCAGATTGCATTTACTACTGGGAGAAAGACAGAAGTGAGCATTCAGATAGAGAAACCATCCCATTTCAATAATAAAGGCAATTACACCAGATAGTCTAAACCCAACAATATACAGCACCTTCTGTTCACATATTCTGGTTACTTTCATCCTGCTTAATAGGTACCACAAATACTTTGCTTAGTGGAGTATGCTCACTTATTCGCATTTCATTGAGATGATTGCTTAATCTGCCTCTTGTAGTAATGGCAGCATATCACACACGACATGGAAGACCAGTCTTTGGAATGAAAACAAGGCTGCAGGGTATTTGTTAGCTTTGACTTACCCCTTCTACATGTAAAGACAGCTCAAGGTTAGTTCAATGTGGGTAGGAACTTCTGAGAAGTCTACTAATTTGTTGGAATTTCTTAGTTTTCTAACAAGAAATTTTAAATTATTTTTAATTGAAGATATGTCTATAGAAAATGAAACCTTTTAAACATTCTTAAGTAATGTCTTGTTTCAAGGGAAGCATGTTATTAATGAAGACAAAAGCTTTATATTTATTCTCAGTTAAGCAGAGCTTTCAGGTTGGTATAATATAAATATAAATATAAATATATAAATAAACTCAAGTTGCCCCAGTGTTTTTGACAGAAACCAGTAATGATTACATCAACATCAGCACTCTTTATTATCAGGACTGAACCACCTTCTAGACACAACTCACAGGATTACTCAGATTGCACACATATTCTTGCATCTGCTTTAAAGTCCACTGACAGAAATCATCCTTCCAGTGGGATCAGACTTTAAATCTTTCATCTCAATTAAGACAGCATGTGCAGGAGGCAAACGAAACTGATGTACTGCAATGGCATGCACCACACTCCAGCAGGCGGTGGGCTGAACTTGCCAGCTCAGTTCCACACCACATCCTGTACAAACAACAGAGAGTAAAGACTATTGATCTTTGCCAGCTTGGGCCTGATTTAAATTGATGGCCTAGAGCTGACAGACTCTTCATCCATTAACATATTTCATGGTGCAGAGAAATGGCTGCATATGCATGTGAGAGTAAATGACTTGAATTTGATGAAGACAACTTTTTATCCCCTGCTGAAGTTGATTCCTTTAACTATGCAGAAGGAGTTCTGTTGCCTACTGATGAAAGATAATACATAAACCAACAGAATAAAGGGAAAAAATTCCATTGGCATAGATTCTCAATTGACTGTATATTGCTTTACAGTCAGAAATCCTATTAGCATTAATCAAAGTAAGATGAGATGGGCTTTCTAACATGTTTGGCCTGGAAGACAGAAACCACACAAATCTAAGAATTGAAACTTCATGGAATGGGGAGGGGAAAGGAGGGTGGGTGAAGACCTCCCCTATCTACCAAAAAATCTGATCCACACGGCATAATGAGGGAAAGACTGGAGAGCTCATTTCCTATACGGACTTCCCTAAAGCACTGCACAGCAATAAGCAGCTGTCACCAAGGTAGGTAGAACAATAAAATCCCAACAGTCAAGCTGAACTGATACAGTCCATTACCTATTGAATCATGCCCATACAGGCCTCTCAATTGAATGATTACAGCAGCACCAATGGGCTGTGCACTGCGGTGTTGTATTACAGCTCTGGTTCATAAAATTTTACAATGTGTAAGTAAAAAGTTAAATGCTACTGAAGACATAAGCATTTCTCTTCCATACATGCAGCAGACATATCCAGCGATGGCTGAGGTTTCAAATGTATACATGATGAATTTCTAGGAAACTGGCCAAAATCTAATACAATATGGCCACATGGATCTTCTAGATAGACACCCTGCAAAAGTCTTGCTTTTGAGTATTTGCAGCTGATAGTACAATTACGTGGCTATGGCTGAACTACTGTTTCTCCTTATTCTTTATTTTGGAAACAGTTCAATGAGATTATTGGCAGATGAGCCAGAACCAAAATATATGCTTGCTGGCATGTATTTTGAAGCAATCAACTTAAAAAGAGAATATTCCAGCCAGAGCAACATAACTGGAAAACTATACAGTATATCCAATTCTGAATGTGCACAAAATTTAAATGCCTGCCCTGCTGACACTGTATATCTTTTCTGAAACCTATACTTTCGTTCAAATAACGTAACTGATTTTTAGAGATGGTCAAATAGCATTCTCCAAATACTGATTCTGGCAAATATGGGTATGGTTTTGTGTTGTGAAATATTCACAGACCATCCCCATTATTTGCACATCTTCTTGGAAATACGTGAAGAAAATTACAAGCAAACAGTCTTATCTGTTGACAATGAACAAGGTATTGAGCAGTGCTATTTGCTACTTGATGCAAGCCTCAAAATTAGTTATGTGATTAATCCGCCTGCTAAAATAAGTACACAATATCAAAATACCTGGATTTGTTCAATTTATGCCCTTGACTCTTGAGGCTTTTGTTTGAAAGAGCAAGCATGTTCAAATAACATTGCATCTCTGCCCCTGTTGTGATATTTATGCTTTCCTACCCTTGGGCAGCAATGTTAGGCCAGCTTTGTAGAATAAACTCCAGCATGTACCCATATTTGCTCATCACTGCAAATCCCAGACCAGATTTCCTGCCAATATAAGTGGGTTTAAGCTAACAATTTTCACTCATTTACATCAGCAGATAATTTGGACTGTGGCATGCACGAAAAATACAGATGTACATTTAAAACTGATTTCTGGAAGTGTTCCCACTGAGAAGAACATTTACCAAATGTTGAGATCCCACTGAAATTTCTGAAATCAGTGAGAATTAAGCACCTGCTTTAATCAGCTGATCCTTTGAACAACAAGGAATTCACTGATAACTTTTGCTGAGCAGGATAATGACAATAATGCAACAATAACAAAACACAGTGGCCTTATACCAGTAAGAAATGGTGGTATTAACCAATTAGTTTTCTGTTGTTGTATCTACGTAAACATAAAATAAACTTAAACAAGCATCTACTCTTGTTTCAATGCAGTTGCTAGGTTGTAATACCCAGATATGCATATAACAATTGAATTATTATGATCAAGTATTTTCTAAGTGCCGCAAAACTCACTGGGAAGAGATGAGTCAGTTCTCACTTCACTTAGATATGCCCACCCTAGTTCATTAAACCAGCTGTCCTTTAAGCAAAAGCCTGCACAAACTTCAGAATATGCTGTAAGCAACCAAGCTGTGTGAACTAGCTCTTACAAAGAAGCAAACTCTGTAGCTACAACTTTAGTCAATTGTTCTGTGTGTCTAGGAGACCCAGATACAGCTTTTGGGAATTTTGCAGGATGCTGACACTCGCACCCTTTTGACATCTTTCTATACACTGCTGGAAATAGCATTCCTGTGTTTCCCCATGTTTTCTAACTATGGGAATCACTGCCCACTTTCGATAAAGTTGTTGTGCACACAGAATTAAATATTCACTCCAAAATAAGTTGTGTTCATCACTCACAGGCTGCACATGTTTATTACTAGTATCTTCTGAGTGCATTATGCATGTGTCTTTATGCAATTTCCCTGCCTTTATGGCTTACTTCAGAGGTCAGGGCAGAAGTGCTACTGACACAGTTCTGCTTGAACTGATACCAGTTGTGGAAATTTGTCATTAGCCTATTGTTAATTTCAGGCTGTAATTGGTTAGAAACTGTTTCAGAAACTACTTCACCTTAAAAAAATTAAGAGCTCTAGCCAAAACTGAGCTGTTTCTTTCTGCTTTTCTAATGCTCTATTTACACTTGGTAGATGGTTCACACTGCCAACAAGGAAAAAAAATGTAAATGTTGATGAATAAACACATGATAAAGGATTGTCAAGTAAGGAAAATATCTCATTCAATACAGCAATCACAATTAAATAGCTTAAGTAAAAAGCCTCAGACTTTGTATCTCTGGATGCAAAGAACTCAGGAACTCTTATTGGAAACCTCTATTGTATGAACACCCATGACACTGGTCAAGTATACTGCCACTTGTTTTCAAAACTGTCTGCTCAAATTCCAGCCCCACGAAATACAAAAATGAACAGAAAGCACTGGGAGGAAATTGGGGACAGAGGAACCTGTGATTTGAGGGTACTTGTGGTGAGACTTGAAGCAGTGCAAGTCTTGAGGCTGCAGAAACTGACTCCCATTGTGAATTTCCCAAAGAAAATTACACTGCTTTTAAACAAAACGAAGGTTTCTTTACAATACCAAAAAAAACATTTAGGGTTTAGATATAGAAAACAGTGAGTAACAGAAACAGATCTGGTTTAAACTCAGCTCTCCCTTCACATGCTTGCACCCATACAGACAGGTCCTTGCTTTTAGCATGCTTTCAGTCTCTCAATGATTTTCTGAGTTGTAGCAAACTCTACCCAGTCCCCCCTGGTTTCAGTAAAGCCATGGTTAAAGTCACATGAAAAGAAAGCAATGCAACAGGTTCCAGCACACTGTTCTCACACAGGTAGTCCTGACTAGACTGGAAAAACAAACCAACATAAAAACCCCCACATTTGAAATAGGCTTTCTGATAGGACTAAAGTGTCTGTCTAAGTGTAGAAACACCACTGAACAGTTGTGTTTCCAGAGAAGTCCCTGCAAGGACTGTTCTTATGCTAATAAACTTTATCTGTAGTGACTTTATTTCCTTCTGGATCACTGATAACAATGCTGGCAAAGGAGAAAGATTGAGAATAGATAGCGAGAAGGTGAAGACTGGGTTCACAGATTGCTTTGTAAAGTGGGACATAACCAAAGGGTATGTAGAGCGAAACATCAGATTAGATATCTGGATAGCAAGAGAAAGCCTTTCACAAGGCTACCTTTACCTTAGGAGACTAGCATGCACTTTGCTTCCCCAGTAAAGAAGGCACAGCTAGCTTCCAACTGGCACAGGAAGTTACACAGAGGTAGATTCAGAATAACAGCTCAGACTACCTAAAACTAAATTGACCCATGCTGCCTCTTACAGTTACACACATAGGCTAAACCATTACTCATATTTGCATTCTATATGTGATGGTTTTCATGAACTACTGCCTATATAATCCTACATATGCAAGCATTCTGAAAGAGTTGGGAATAAATGGTAGGTCAGTTGGCATCAAACCTTCAAGAAGGATGTTGAAAAACTGGAGGAGGGTCACACCCATGAAAAGAAACATACATTAAAAGGATGAAAATAGGTTAATTCAATTTATTTTGCTTTTCAAAGAGTTAGAAGCAGATATGATTATGGTAACTTTTATGCTACTATTAACCTAATTTGATAGCACAGTCCTCTTCAGTCTAAAAGACAAAAGGATGAACACTGTCCAAGCTTTGATTTTAAACCAGATAAATGTAGATAAGAAATAAAGCTCAAATCTCAAGCTGCAAGCACAATCAATCACAACAAATTACTGTTTAAAGCAGCTTCTCTTTCATTGCAAATCTTGAATCGATACCAGGTTTTTCAGGTCTTGCGGGGGTTCCATTTTGTTGGGGTTTTGTTTGTGTGTTTGTTTTTAAAGATCACCTAATTTAGCCACAGTTCCTAAGGCTCGAAGCAGGCCATGAGACTTCTATTACTTCAGTTGCTAAGGTATACAGAAAGTCAGACCAAATGGTTTTTGTAAACTTAAAAAGTCTAAACCTACCTATCTGCTGGCTGTGAATTCTGTTTATGGTGAGCAACCCCCAAGCAGGATCAGAGCCACACCTGGCAATCTGCATAAACTTTGGAAAGAAAGCCCCTGTCTCAACCAACTTACACCTCCACAGGTAAAACAGGTTTCATTTGCAGAGAGGAAGATGCACAAAGAAGAGAGATGACTTTGTCCAAGGTGAGTCCCAGCCTTCCCAAAGACATGGTCTGCCCCAAAATATGAATCAATTCACTGTTAACACTGGTGTCATATTAACTCTTATTTTATCAGAACTAATTAGACAACCTTAGGTTGTGGTTGACTGAATCAATGCTGTGCAAGGACAACAGAACCTTCAAGGCCCCTTTTGTATCAAAGCCTTACCTATACAGCAAAGGAGAAAAGGAACGAACAACACATGCTACATTCAGCACACACATAGAAAGAATTCCCTTCAACACAGATTTTTGGTCCATGTGTCAGTGGATTATTTTTTTCCCAAATACCCATACTGCAACAGGAATCCTTTTCAGACATCACCTTCCAGAAGCTTTCTCAAAATTCATCTGACAGTGCTGAAATATGCTACATGATCCACTTTACTGTCTGTACAATTAAAAAGTATTAAAACAAAATAAAATCCCACACACTTTTAACAGAGCTCTAGATTTTTTGAGCCTCAGTTTGGAAAACACATCCAATATTTTTATAACTGGAATTAATTGAATATAAAGTATTGTTTTAGAAGTATCTTTTTATGTATAATCCTAAACTGCCAAGTCTTACCTCCACCCTTCTGCAGGGACTAGAAAGGTCTGCAAATATCATTTGAGATATCCCATTGCATTGGGATGCAAAAGGACAATGGATCAATCGCCTTTTCGGCCAATAACTGACGTATTTCCTACTCTTGAGTCAAGGGTAGAAATTAATGATTCATTTCTCTTCCAAAACATTTATTTTCACAGTCAAGGAAATGAGATTTGTGGTGCCAAAATCCCAACAGCATAGTATAAATATATGTATATGTTCTTGTAATTATATTTATACTCTACCTGAGGGATTCCAGCTCTGCAAATAAATCTTGTTATTTCCCACACTATGCAAATAAACATTCTATAGTAGAAATAAATCATTTGTCCCACTACAGAATCCTTTTCCTCAAAAGCAGTATATTGTTCTATCAATACCAATGGTCTGTCAGCCAGCAATGGTCAAGTGCCACCCAACTGTGACAAGCTGTATTTTCCCATTAGGTGGCTACCATAGCCTTACTGCAGAAAAAAAACAGGAAAAACAACAGGAAAGAGTACTCAGTGGGCAGTGGGAATGGTGAACTGTGTATTCTGCTGGGATGTGCGCAGGGAATTGCCAATATTGTGCACTGCAACTTAGAAACCCTGCAGCTGACTCTGCCTCGGATGGTTTTCCTCCACTGCACAGTGCAAATTTATCCCTGCTCCTGAAGCAACAAGACACACAGCATCGTATCCGTAGTTAAAGAGAGGAGGTGTAAACAAGGCAGATTACCCAAGTTTGGGAGCAAACAAGTTTGGGAAGTGTTGATTTTCTGCCACTCAACATTAATCTTAATAAATTCAGCAAAGCAACTCTCAATCTAAACATATATAACTGTGAAAAGAGTTAATCCTGAGTTTAATTTTGTTTACTTTCTTTAGTGGCATCACTTTGATAGTATCCTGGCATCCTGCATTATTTAATTGCATTTATCCTCACAACAGCTTTGTGAAGAGGAAAATACTATTACTGCTGTTTGACAAGTAGGGATCTGAAGCACAGAGAAACTAAATGACCTATTCAAGGTCACAGAGAAGTCTGTTTCAGCATAAGCACTAAATCCCAGATTTGCCAAGTCCTTTGACAGCACAATCCACTAGGACTACCTGCCTGTGTCGGCTGCTCACTGCTACTGGTGAGTCTTCCTGAAAGGATAATAGTATTTGCCTTATAATTGCCATAATCCATTGCTTTGTAGTCCAAAGAAATTAGGCAAATAAGACAAACCAAAAGTAAACTAGGAAAAAAGAATGTGACCTGAGATATTCTAGCCAGGGCTATAAATACAAACAAAATTGAAAAGAAATCACTTCTCTACTTCATAAAGGCAGTATTTTCTCCTTTCAAAATATAGACTTCCTGATGACAGCAGTGTAGCATAAACAGATAAAACACAACATGCCTCACATACTGAAGAAAAAGGATTTCCTCCCTTGCCTTTTTTCTTTACATATATTTCATCTTTCCGCTGCTTGCTTCTCCTCCTCCTTTCATTAAGGAAGACAAGTCATAGCAATAAAGTTACAGACACCTGTTTCCCAGTTAATTGCTAGTAACAGCATTTTTACCATTTCCCTAAGGAGGATACAGCTCAGTCTAAAAATATTTCATGTTCAAACAGGTAAGCCTGGCTCTAGAGCTGCAGGGACATCTTTGCTCAGGGCTAATCTGTCTTCAGAAGGATCTCTGTTCACAAAGCAGCGTGGACTTAAGGGAGGATTCTGGGAGACACTTGCATTACACATCTTAGGAAAAATAATACAGCTAGCAAAGAAGGTAATTGACAAGGTAACTGGGTAAGTGTCGTAGGGAAGGCAAACATATACAGAGGTAAGCTAATTTACTGCAAGGTCAGTACGGAATCAGACTTTTGCTCTCCTTGTGCATGCAGGTACCGGGAGAAGCATACAATGCCAAGCAAATAATTTGCATGATAACTGCTGTAAGGAATTGGCAAGTTGTACAAAAATGGCTGCAAAGGGAGCATGGAGTGCAAAGGGGAGATGCGAGTTAGTGCATGAAGCATCGGTTTGAACCGAGGACCTAGAGACTACGTGCTGGTTTGCCAATACACATTAAGCTCTTCTGAACAGATTGTTTCTCTCCCATCCCTCAACTTCCCTAGGAAGAAAGTTCTGAGCAGAACATGTGCAGCTTGAAAACTAGCTTGAGATGCCTGCGGCAGCCCAGGTTTGTCATAAACTGGCAAGGCTTCAGCCATAACCCCAGTTCATGCAGCCAACCGCCCTCTGATAAATGACATCTTCTGGACAACTGGCAGATGTTATTGCTTAGCATTTTGGGGCTGTTCTAACCAATAAGATAACTGGTCAAACAATTTGCCATAGGGTCAGAAAGCTGCAGCCAGGTCTTCAATTTCCACAATAGTCGTCAGGATACAGTGGAAAATTATATGTTACTGGGTAGCACATATTTCTGAAGTCATTTCAGACTGCTGCAACAGAGGTAATACACAAAATTGCCTGATTCATTGAGAAGAGAGAACGGTCTGCTTAGCAAGATTAGGGAAAAGGTCTGAAAGTTTATGCTTTTATTATGTTCTAGATATCAAATGATATTCTATAGTTTAGGAGTACCTTACACAGTGACAACCCATCTGCAACAGCTTTAGTCAGTCCTCCTTAACAATTTCTTAATGCCTAATCACTATTAGTGCAATTGTACAAACCTCCCCTACCAGCTCTTCTGATCTCAGTACCATCCCTCACGTAAGTGGGAATCACAAATACCGCATCTTCATATGGACTAGAATAGGTGACCTTCTTGACATTACTGTGCACTACAGGCCATCTAAACCCAGCTGAAACAGAGGAATTTCTTACCCCCACTTATGATCCTGGTCACTGATGATCAAGACTTTTAGATTTTCAAACTTCCAAAAGTTTCCGGTGAAGGTATGAAACCAGAACAGTGGATTTAATCTTTCTGTTTAAAAGCAAAGCTGCCTAATGTGCTATAGCCCTTTTGTCCACATCTTTGAAACGGCTCACAGAATTGAAGAATCCATAAATTACAGATTAAAAAATCAAGATATCCTAAATCACACCCCCACAGGATCTAGATTAGCTTTGTTAGAAGAGTGGAGCACATAATCTTTCCCAAGGTCACTGCTACAAATTAAACTTGCAATTTGTTAGAATGATTAAACTCCCCAAGGGAAAAATCTGTGCCTCTCCAGTATACGGGACATCCATGTTAGCTCATTTCACACTGCATATTTTCATTAACTGGCACCGTGGAATGTGCCACCTGTTTCCATATGGTCCAATTTTCAAACTATCTGCAGATTTATGCAACAAGTGAGTGATTCAGACCCAAATTTGGCAAATCTTTCCCCTGACATGACAATGTCCTGTCAATTCTTCATCATTTCTTTTGCCAGCAGACTTGCCCCTGGGGGCATCAGGAGGCCACCCTGCTGTTTCATAACACTGCAGAATGTGATTTTTACCTTAAATTGTGCAGAAGTCAGTTTATGCATAGGTGAAAATACTACGGTTATTATTGCATTCATCTTTGTGCTGACCTTTAAGCTTCTCTCGTTGCAGTACGCATACTCTTTATGCTCACTGAGCTTTCTTTCTGAATCAAGTGGTGAAACCTTACGATAGAGGTTGCCTATGTATGTCAGCTTTTGTGGAAAGAAAACATAACATTTACTTTTTGTATTGGAGTACTGCACTTGGGAAACAACTGTCATGCTCTTTAAATATGAAATTCCTTTTGCCCAAAATTGCTGTTGCTGCTCCCCATCATACATTCTTTTCTTATGGGGTTTCTTTCCAGATCTTTCTGGAAGGTTGCTGAACTGTGTTTGAAAAAAGGATTAACCAGAAACACCTCAACGAGGAGTAGCAAATGCAGCTTAATAGGAAAAACAACTGATCAGCCGAAATGGCACAGAAGAACATTTCATTCTAAGCTTGAAGAGAATGCAAAAGAATTAAGAGTAGGCAATAATAAATCTTTTGTGATCTCATTTTTATGAAGCAAAATTACGATGGACAAAGAGCATACGAGGGGAAAAAAGGAAAGGAAAAAATATAGATGCCAGGTCACAGTATTTTTCACTTTAAAGTTGGTAACCCAGACCAAAACCAGGTAGTTACATTTATTTTTAAGGTAATTCATAGCTTAAAATTCATTCAAACACTCAATCTAACAGAAAGGAATGACCAGGCTTAATTAGCCTGCGGGGCAGTCAAAAGAATACGTGAGAGGGCTCACCAGTCAGGACCACACAGAAGCATGGATGGTCACCATCAGGAGGTAACCACAGTGCCAGGGCTGAAAGCCACTCAACAGGGCTTTGTCAAGAACTGGTCACTGAAACGTCTTTGTTGCAAATTGCTTTGAAATCACGTATTTTTGCAAAGGGGCAGTAGAAAACCTTACCAGCACTTCCTTTCATGCCAGATAAACCTTACTAGCTTGCAATGTGAAGTGAATTGGTAAAATCCATTTGTGAGTTTGGAGTGAAATAGTTGGAACTCATTTATGTTTTGTTGGTTCTTGTTGGCTGGGGGCATATGGTGAGATGTATCATATTTTATCCCTTCAAAGATTAGAGTGTCTTTAATCCATTCCTGTGTAATATAGTTTTCCAGTGAATAGGACTGTATGGCACAGGATGCAGGATTAGTTTCACAAGAAAATCTGGGAACATATTGGCAGCCTTAGAAAGCAATGCTGCATTAAAAGAGGCTGGTACTAAAGAAACAAAAAATCTTTCCAACACATCACAATACCATATGGGGTTTAAAAACCGAGAGACAGGCACATCTCTCACTGATGCTTTCTTACCCAGCTACTAGGGAAGCAATCTCCAGGACACTCAGCTTACCCCTTGCAAGGTTCTCTCTTGAATTCTGCTACCTCCTCTGCTAAATTCAGATGAAAGCTGGATCAATCTAACCATCAGTTCCATACATAACTGATGCTACAGCTTCTCTTTACATATAATGTGGATGCCCTCAATCATGCTGAAGCTGAAGGGGCGGGAACTTAAGACTCTCCCTGGGTCTTCCAGTATCCACCCTCAGCAGCTTGCAGCACAGGACACTGGTTTGACAGCACATGCTTTCAGTTGCTTTACCTTATGTTTTTATGTTGAGGCAGGAATTCTTGCTCCTCCAAGCTCTTCACTGCTAACATTCGCTTGCTGTCAATATTCATCATGTGCTCCATATATAACCTTCTCAATGCAATCCCCCAATTGTTATTCATACAGGCAAAAGAAAGGGGAAAAAACAGGGGAAAAAAAAAAAAGGCAGAAAAGCAACTAACAAAACACCAGAATCTGGCTGGCACCTTATTAATGCCTCCTTCAGGTAGCCCAATGCATGTCTCAATAAATCTCATCCATTCTGGAGTACAGTATTTTTCAGCCTTATTATTTCCAATATTTTGCCTGTCATTTTTGAATGATTTCTCAGGAATAAAAGCTTGTCCTTGAGAAGCAAGAAAAAGTTACTATATTTTCAGCCTGAATCACCACATAATATAAGCACTGAAATGCTAGGAATAATGTAAACTCTACAGTAAAATACAGTGATAGAGTATACCTAGAAATACCTCAGCTTAATAGGTGTTGTACCATTAACAGTGGATTTTATGGAAGCCAGTAGATATAAATCTGTCAGGCAGACAAAGATTTACAGTAATATCCCCTGCGGCGGACAATTTTCATCACATTTAGGACTGTCAGGCAACCACTGTGTTTTCTTCAGTCCCTTTAGGCATGAAGGCCTCTTCGCTTTATTTAAAGGCTGGTACTTTCACCTTCATTCTGCACTGAAGAAGGAAACTCTCCAATGCCATGTCCCTGTTTAGAGATGTAACTCAGAGCTCAGGTGACTTTGCACATTGACCCTGCTCCTACCTAGAGAAGGACCTTGTTGCATGTGTTGGATATTAGGCAAGATCCAAACTCATTCCATATGCATTTACAAGGTTAAAGCAACATTTGCAGGACAGTGTCTGCATATTCCCAGGAAGCAGAGTGGTTGAGGTCTCCTTTTCTCCCAGGCATCTCCCAGGAGGACAGCAGTGAGACAAGGGGACTGAAAGCCTTTTCGGCAGGTAAGAAATGAGTCTAGAAAGTACATATCCACACGGGATGTGTCACTGGCAATGAGGATGATAGAAGAAACAAGCCTTTAAGAGGCGGCACCCCCCTTTGGAATGCAAGTAGTAAAACATCTGTGCCTTACAGCCATTACCTCTGAAACAACAACAAACAAAACCCACAGAATTTTACAACAAAAGCCTGAAAAAAATATTTCCTACAAATTCAGGGCTTGCAAGAAACAAATGTTGTGAATTTAAATTAGACATAACAGCGAAGGTAAACAAGTAAAAGACTAAACTCAGAGCAGCAGTGAGAGTTAAGGCACGCAGGGATACAGGCAGAGGCTGGCTGTGTAACACTGCAGGCAGGCTGATGGCTTTCATTTAGCCATATGTTTTCTTTTACCTTTTAATGTTGGTCAAAGACTTTCCCAGGCTTCTGAGGGAGCGCTGCCGACACCAGGGAAGAGGTTTGGGCAGTACTGACTGGAAAGGGTTAACAGAAACACCGGGTAAAGGAGTAGATGCCCGGCAACCGGCAATGAGGGGCTGCAGGGACGGCTCCTGAGGGGAGCGGCTGGGGCTGCCCCGGGCTGGATGCGGCCGGTTCCAGCCGGATCTCAACCGACCCTCCGCACCGTCAGCCCTCAGGCAGAGCGGTGGCACCTCAGTGGGGCTGATGGAGAAGCCGCTGCAGTGGGGAAGGCTCTGAGGAGCTGGGAAGGGCGATGTGCTGGGGCCATTAAGGGGAGTCAATGCCTGGCTCAGCCCAACAGTGTATAAAAAGGAGGTAACTACCAAAAGCATTCTGAAGAGAGGAAAGGGCTTGATCTGGCCTCAACCTACATGTTCCTCCCTAGTGCTTGAGGAAAGCTGTGAAGTTGAGCCTGGAAAGAAGGGATGGAGGGCGATGTGGTTTATGTTTGCCTTTGGCTCTCACCATCTAAAACCATTTTTAATTGGCAACAAAGTAAATTTATCCTCCCCAACTTGGGTTTGTTTTGCCTGTGATGTGTTACTTCATAACTGATCTCCCTATATTTATCGCAACACACAAGCTTTTTTAGCACAGTTAATTCACCACAAATTACCTGCAATAAACACAATTCCTTAAAAGTTTCCTTACAACATGCAGGTCTCCAAAGTGAGGGTGGGGAAAAGACACCACATGGTTCCCTTTCTGAGAACAATGATCAGCTTCATAGCTTATCATTCATTCTGTTCCTTCCTTCAGGAGCTGGCCCATGCCTGCCATGCAGCCAGTCTTCATCACAGCTAGAAATAGAGGTAGGCTGGGACCCTACCATTTTTAACTTGGTTTTATGGGAAAAAGAAATGGATGAAGAAGACAAAAAGCACTATTGAGGGTTTTAATTCCTTCTGTTACTGCGCACCTTTTATCCAAGTATCCATATGAACACATCAGAATTTTGGAAGCTTTCTCAAGCATAGTGAGAGACGCATTTCCTGCAATGAAAGAGAAGTTTCACAGGAATCAAACACAATAACAAATCATACTGTAGTTTTAATTATATCTCGCTATTCCTGCTCTCTTGACTGTCATCAGTGCTACAAGAGCACAATTATATGAAACACCACAGGCAACCTAACTGTTCGGTACTCGCAGTGCATATTCCAAACGATGAAGACCTCTGGCAATCACTGGTAAACACAGAGTCTAATTGTGCTAATAACTGAGGTAAAATATCTTCGTACCACAACACTCCAAATGCAGGAAATCTTGAGCCAACAAACTCCTCAAAAGCTGAGCAATTACAGGCTTAAATCAAGAACTTCAAAAGCACCTGGTACCCAAAAGGAAGCCATGTACTTCCTGCAGAGAACCCCTTATCCTCTTCAGTTCTAATTAATCTTTCAAGCTGCTTCATTTCCAGTTGGGAAAAAACCCCAACCCAGCAGCAGCAAAATACGTGCATATTAGTCTTATTCACAAGACAGCATTTTCCCAGACCAGTCAGCATCGCTGCCATTCCTACAAACTCAGAGTTTTGGCACAAGGGTCCATAAATTATTCCCTAGCAACACATCCTAAATAATGCTTACTAATTACCAGTGAAACATATAGTACATTCAATTGCATCCTGTGGTACTGAAACTAATAACTATGCAATTTCCATGTTAAAAGTATCCGCAAGATAAATTTGAATACATGGAAGCAGGAGCATTTAAGGTAAGTTAAAATACTTTGCAGTCTTATTTCCACCACACACTGATGTGCATTCCGTTTAAAGGCTTTTTCTCTATTAAGGTTTCACCATTTAAAATCCCACTTTGACCACAGCCTGTCAGGCATCTCCTGTCACCTTCACAGTGTGTTTCAAAGGTATTAAGGTAGGACTTATACAGATTGCAAGACCAGAAGTGTTCATTACAATCTTTAATCTTGCTTTCTGCACAAGATGGCTGGATTTAAAGACAACAAATGATGACAGCTCTGCCATATCCTTAGATGAGTAGCTCCAGTAGTTAATTACATTTACAATTAAAAGTCTGTTCTTTATTTGGAATTTTCTAACTGTCTTAATTGCATTGCTGGAATCCTATCATGCCTTTGTCATCCAACAGGCATCCAGATAATGCAGCTTCTTTTGATAGCCCCACCAATTTGCTTCCTCTTTGTTTATGGAAATAGTTTTATGAAAAAGCCTACAATAGGAAATGGAAACCTTTGACACCTTCACTTCTGAAGGTGCAGTGGCTCAGGAAGCTTTAGTTCCCTTTCCACTATTTTGCATGTTTATTTAGTTTCATGTATAATGAATAACAAATGAATACTTTGTCAAACACATTCACAATTACACATACACACAAATTAGATCGATTCTCTAATCCTGACTGCCTCCTATCTGTATTTAAAAACCTGTTGTAGGCAAATGGTTTGCGATTCCTGTTGCAACAGGGAAGGAATTGGGAAATATGAATTTCACCACCCTTCTTGCTTCAGAAACACAATTCCAAATGCAGCATCAGATGTCTTAGCAAACAACTGTGTAGCATTTACCTGAGATTTCCTAGAGTGGTGGTCTCAATTACAAAAGGAAGAATTTTTTGTCACATGCTTGCATGAAAGAGAATTGGGGTCCCTTATCCAAATTAATGAAAAAAGATATGGCTGCTCAAAAACAATCACACAAACAGGGGTATGCCATAACCATTATTCACGTTCTCTGTGCATTCTTCAGCATTTTTCCTGGGATGCTGGTTTTCCACCCGAGATGGAATATTTTTGGAATGTGGGCCATTTTATTGCTAGGAGAAGAGCACAAAAATATGAAGATTAACCAGTAACTAAAAACTTTTCTTGGAGCCTTTTGAAATAAAATCACACCAGGAATAAAGCAAAGATAGGACACTTCAGCTGTAAAGGAGACTGTTTCTAAGAGCTTTAGAGAAAAAGACCCTCTGAAGATAGAATTACAATACTATTCTCTGCATAGTGCCAAAAATCTACCCTGAGCTCTGCTTTCCATAACAGCATCACTGAAATTGGCAGATCCATCCATAATTAAGGTGCAGATGCAGGATTTAATCACAGTGGGATGAAATGGAAATCAGCATTTTCTGAGCTAGATGTATATATATTTTTGGTTTTGAGAATTCAGATATAAACGAATTGATAACATGTGCACTACACATTCTGCTCATGATTCATCTCCATACATCTGCAATAAGTTCTATGACCCTGCCTGGATTTCCGCACAACACATGGGTGTGGAATCCCCTCAGCTCTGTCTCTTTATGTGAAGAATCTGTTCGTGTAGGTATTGATGTGAACTAACAATTTCCTGAACTGCAGTGTTCTTAAATTACTTTCTTTATTGGTCTGAAAAACTGCTAAAGATGTAGGGGAAAGAAAGCAGGGGCAAGGAAACCATAAGAAAAATCCCAACCCTTTCTACACGTGTGTGTTAACTCATAGAAATAGAGGTTGTTGCTCTGTTAAAGCTGAACTTTCCAGAGAAACTTCTTTTAAGGAATTTTCTTCTTTGATTATATCCCCTGGAGCATAAATTACAGAATAAATACAGGCTAGCTGCCGGGGTTTAGCATCATTTGTTGTGACGACTGGGTGGCTCAGTCCATTGGAAAACTACAGTAACATGTCGCCGTGCATACTGCCCTTCAGGAATTGCAATTTCACAGTTTGATTCCCAGCACTGCCTTGCAGGGCTGCTACTGTAATGAGTTTCTGGATCTTCACACACCATGTGAAAGACTCTTTGCTGTTGTTTCCCCAGTAGGGAATGCAGAAAACATTAGTGGAAAAGGTAGTTAAGGCAAAGCATATCAACACTCGGAGGACAGGAGAAAGCGCTCTGAACACTTCACCAGAGGCAAACATGGACTTGCCTCTTTTTCTGCTGCACTGTCATTGTCTTTTTCTCTTCTGTATTATTATTTCAGAGCACTGACACAGTTGCTCTTACACAGCTGAAGTGCAAGGATCACTTGGGGAAATAGGGAATGTTGTATTTTCGCATGGGTCATGAGTTCTAACTGCAAACCATGACTTTATGCAGTGGAAAGAGCAATGAAAGTGGAAGAACTAGAAATAAGTGAACCAGGAAACTTCAGCTGAGTTAAAAACCTTGCAATTTCATGCACAGAAGCTTTACAGTAATTTTGTTATGAACTCATTCATATTTCTTTTCAGAGCATTCCAAACATTATTTCTATAAGCGTCTTTTGGTCAGAGAAAGAAACTTCATACTTGGGGCAAACTCTTCCATTACCTGCTTATCTTTTACATTTGACATAACTGAGTTTGTGTACGACACAGGGACACCTTAATAAAGCAGGGCTGTAGCCTCAGTCACCTTTCCCAATGGCCACTAAAATCTCAAGAGCATTTATTTAGGACAACATTTTGATGTAGCTGGCAGTAAGGATATGGCTGTGTGTTTGGCTTTGGATGAACACATGGAAAATGGTAGGTGGCCATTTCATACTTACACCTTGAGATCTGCTTTAAGTTGCTATTTGAAAAAGCACTTTCATTATATTCAAAAAGGAAAAATAAAACTGCATTTTAGGGCTTGTCTACAAATGACAGCTGAAGAGCACAAGGAATTCAGCACAGTTAAAATATAAAGGTGAATCCACAACAGGCTGAGAGCAGTTACAGCACGGAAAACTGCCTGCAAAAGGTTCCTTACACACAGGAAAGGCAGAATATTGGTACCAAAGCATGTTATAAATATATTTCTGTAGGGGGGTTTATAAAGCTGTTCAACTGTTCTGCTGTAAACTCAACAGCTAGGAGAGAAGACCATCACACTCCTCACAGAAATAGCAATACCGGTAGAAAACATATACATAGATCCAGATTAAGATCCCAAACCAAAACACTCCTCCCAGAGAACACTTTCAGAAATGGAATTAAAAAGAAATTCAAAGAGTGTGCTGCACTCTTTTTAGAGAGTAAAATGATATAAACCAAATGTCATATATGTGAAGGGCAGGGGGGCAGGATGGGAAAACAGAGGTCTAAGTCAACCTTAACTGGAAAATTACAAATGTACAGGTAAATCATTGTATGTAGTCTATGCAGAAGTATCAAAATGAAGAGAGATGCATTTCTAACCCAGTTTCTGGCTCTGTGAAGCAGAAATAAAAGCATAAGAACTAACAGCGAGGATAGGAAACAAGCATATAACCCTGCTACAGCCAGGATTTTTCCTAATATCCAATTGACATTTCCCATGTTACAGTTTGTGCTGTTGCCTCTTCTGCTATCACTGTACACCAGCCTGGCTCTGCCTCCCCGAGCAGCTGCAGGCAGCAGTAAGGTCTCCCTCCCCTCATTCTTCTCCAGCCTGACCAAGCCCAGCTCTTGCAGCATCTCCTTGTACACCCTGTGCTTCAGCCCTGACCAGCATGGCAGCCCACTGCTGGGCTCCATGCAGTACCTCTTCTAATGGAGAGCCTCCAGTTGGACACAGTGCTCCAGGTGCAGTCTCACTAGTGCCAAGTAAAGGGGAACATCATAGCCCACTGGCTCTGCTGCTGCTGATAGCCCAGGATGCAACTAGCCTTTGCAGAAAGTCACATTTGCCCTTGCTGAGCTCTAGGAGGCTCCTGACAGCCTATTTCAGCTTGTTCAGGCCCCGCTGAGAGGCTGTCTCGCTATCCTGTGTATCCCGTAGTTTAGTATCATGTATGTATTTGCTGAGTGAAACATATCCCATCATACAGGCTGCAAATAAAGACATTAACAGTATTAGAGACCACTCATACCCAGCAGCTATTTCAACATCAGGTGAATAATCACCACCTTTTGAGCCTGATGATACAGCCACATTTTCACCCACTTCACTATCCACTTGAATAACCCATATCTCTCCAATTTAACTACAGTGGTACTATGGGAGAACATCTCATTTCATCACACGAGGTACTTAGGGCAGACATGATTTACCAAGGCAGATCTGAAGTGGCTGTTTCTATTTCTCATAATCTCACAGAAGAAGAATATTCTCATTCTTCATGTGCCTGGAAACAGCTTCCAAGATTTGCTCCATAATCTTACCAGGGCCTGAAGAGAAGGTGACCATTCTGTAACTACCCAGGTCCTCTTTCTTTCCCTTCCAGACAACAGGTATGAAGTTTTTTTCCTCCAGCGAACTGCTAATCACCATGACCTTCCTAATATAATAAATAGCACCTTCACTGTGACATTGGCCAGCTCACTTGGCAACCCTTTTGTGCTCAGGGACTTGTGTATGTCCAATATTCTCCCCATAGGTATCACTATTAGGACAGTAGACAGCACTTCCAGAGGAAGAGGGGTCTGCAGTGTGAGCTAATCTTCCACGACTGGCCGTTCTGGAAAACAACTGAGCTGTTCTGGAAGTGATGTATGGCTGCCTTTGTTTAAATTGATAGAGCAGGGCAGCTCAATGGAGACAATGCAGAATGGATTAAATTCTTCACTTAGCCAGAAAAGCAATCACATTTATTTCTCCCTGCATTTGTCATGAAGAACGTCCAGAGGACTTGAAGCCAACGCTGCCACTTTAGACACATTGGTGTGCCGAAATAAAGGCTCCCTAAGTAATATATTAGGGTCTTGTTCAAAACAAGAACTTCTTCAAAGGATTATCTCTTTCCACTCCAACCTCCAAAAGAGCAACAGATTTTGGACTGAAAACAGTGGGAATAGCACTGAGGTGAGGGAAAGAAGGGTAAGAAAATGATGAAAATAGAGCTGTCCTCCCACTACACATCTCCAACTATAATGTCATATAAACAGCATTCTGAATTAACTTCAGACCTTTTTAATTTCTGATTTCAAATTAAACCTCCTCTAAATGCCCACCCACTTTAGGAAAGGCAATTTAATTAGATCCCTGAAGGTATATTTGAATAGACACAACAGCCATCCTCTAAGGATGCTGTCCAAAAGAGGAGAGGACGTGGCTACTTTGTGTCATTGGAGCAGCTAAGAAAGAAACCGTCCCATCAGCTTTAATGGCTGTTAAGGAATCAACGTGTCTCAACTGTGTCTCTGAAATTCACAATTCTATTAATGGTAACACTGTTTTTACCAGTTTTGCCAACTTCTTGGGAAGTCTCCTGATTTTCCTTAGCACAAAACCCAGAGATAGGCAGAAGGTTTGGTAAGGATGCTATTACAGGAGGCCAAATGAGGAAATCTCCAGGCATCTGTGACATCTTCAGCACATCCCTTGCATTTGAAAGACATGTTATTTACTAAACCAGTCTGGAGAAAAATCTTGAGCATAAGACACCCTACCTGCCTGATTCTGGACATCACCTAACTCACACTCTGCAGTTCACTGTTCTTTCATCTTTCACACCTGATCTGGATTTTGCTACTCCAGAACCACTGAAGCACCTCATTAAATATTCAAAGGCTCACCAAGCCATCAGTCTACAGTAGGAGCCAAAACTGCATTTACTTTCTTTTCTTTAATCTCCTGGACCTTAATTGCCATATTGACAAAAAAGAAACAGTTGTTTACCTTCTAAACTCTCAGGAGTACCTGCCAAATTAATCCTTTTAAGCAGTGTTTCTTCAGCTCCAGAAACAACTGAGTAGCATGCACAGCAGCAATACACTCCCTTAAGAGGTCGTAAACATACATACTGCTTCAAAATTAACCTTGACTATTGTAATGTGTCAAAGATTTGCTCTTTCCTATTTCACATTGTCCAGAGGTTCAAAAAGGTGGGTGGTTTCTTAAAGCAGTCAGGAGGCTTTGAAACTTACTTAGAAGAGTTTTATTACCTACATATTACCTACATACATATTCATTACCTACATATGCAGTGGCCGAAACACACACAGGCATGGTGGTGGAGCAGTGTTATCTAGAGAATGAGCTTGCAGAAACTTCAAGCACAGAGAGAGAAAAACTACTTGGAATTAAGACTCTTGGCAAATATGAAAATGACCTGCATGTTGCATAGGCAACCAATGCTCTAAAGGCGGTGTTCAAGGCCAGGTTGGACAGAGCCTTGGGTGACATGGTTTAGCATGAGGTGTCCCTGCCCATGGCAGAGGGTTGAATCTTAAGGTCCTTTCCAACCCTAACTATTCTATGATTCTACAAATAATGCATAATCCTAATAAAGTCAGTGATACTATGTCCTACAGTCAGTACTGTACATGGTTTTAGAGCACAATTATTTTTCAGCCCCAAGATTGAATTGTCACCCGCTCTGTTGATAAATTTGAAGGAGTTTACATTTTGTATATAAAGCAACTCTTGTCTTATAACAGAAACATTAAAAATAAAGAATCGTTTCCTCTTAGATGATGCTTACACTTCAGTTGCAAAGGAAATTAAATCTGCTGCAAAAACCAGGACAAGTGATTCATGTTTCAGTACCAAACTGGGAGCCTGTTGATGGGCTTTAGTTACAATCAGCAATAAACTCAAGTACCCTGAATGATTTGCAACTGTTCTCACATTGCCCTCTGCCTGCTCCGAGGTAAGCCAGGGCTCCCCAGAGACAGTCTTTCCCATTGTGTCTGCAGCAGGAAATAGACCCAAAATAGTTCTGCCAGAACTGAAGCAGCTGGTTAATGGAAGGATGCTTAAATCAAGAAGCAGCTGCATGTTTAGATGATATTCAGCATCCAGGATGTGATACAGCCATTTTCTTTGTATCTCAAGGCCTCACCTTTTCTTAAGGGTCGTAACAGAGTCTTTATATGGTCCCCTACTGCCACCACTAAATTTCACTGACTCCCAGGTGTCCTCTCCAGCATTATTTCAGCCTAGGAAATTGAAGAGCCTGTTTGCAATAAAGAGGCTGTAACCAAGCCAAAATGAAAACAAATTTGAGAGGAAATACATAAGAAAGGAGGCTCTTGGTGCTACCTAAGTTCTGAGCAAGATCAATGGGAATAAAAGGGTACCAGACTGATACTTTATCCCAAATGCCACAAGATCTTACATAGCTGCAGCCAACACAACAGAATTTCTGCTTGGTTCCAGAAATACTGCTGCACTATTACTGGTACTGTTACCAGTATCAGGGTTATTATCTAGCCATAGCATTGGTTTAAGCCTACCAGGAGCACTTGTAGCAGAAGTGGAATGAACAGTGTGAAAGGACACATTTTGTCAGTGCCCTGCTTTATTTAGACGTATATATACAGGCACGGATTATATTATTGCACAGCTGGAAGCAGCCTTTCTGTAATTCCCAACCCAATATTTGAAAGCTTCTTAAAATATACAAGAGGATGCACCACTGAACTTACAAAAGGATTCTCTTATATTCTTCTCAGAATGAAAATTACCTATATAATATCTATATTATAATAATATAGATATTATATTACCTATATAATTCTTCAGGTAAATAATAGTCCAGCAGGTTGCTACAACCTTACTGTTTAGGATGGAGCACCAAACAAGGTTTGTTGCATTTTGTCAATTCATTATGTCACTCCTCAAGATCATTTAAGGAAAAATGAGCTGTTCTGGAAAACAAAAACTAGGATAGCATTTCAATTCTGATCTGCTCTCCAGCTGTTAATTCATCATTCCATTATGAAAAATGTGTGACACTTTTACCCCACTGCTCAAGACTGATCTTTAGTTGAGGGAAACCCTGTTGGCGAAGAGTAGCACTGGTACCATTACTTCTACTTAGGATAGACTGGTGTATACAAGAACATTGTCTAACTGCATTAATAGAAATATATCAGCAGTAGCCAAAAGCCCGTGTGCTTCAAGTACTATTAACAGCAAATAGGTTGAACACTGGGCAGTAATGAAGCAAAAAATTTCTAAGACTCATCTGTGAGGACAGACACCAGAGGGATGGCACAGTTTCCCCCTGGAATGTGACTTTTCTGTCTTTATGGACTTCCGCAGCTTCAGAGCACACACAGCTATTTGCATTCTAACCCAGCAAGCAACAGCTAAAAATAGTGCTGAAAATCCACTCTATGGATACTGAGCAATGCTCTAGAAACTTTACATTTAAGCCTGTTTTTTTCCTAGCAATTATAGGCAGTGTCACAGGGTAAAAAAAAACAACCTAGGGCTTATCACTCTTTGCAGAGGAGGTGTTTCTGTTTGCAAGAGAAACCATGTGTCTTTCATACATATTAATGTACCAGCATGCCTGTACATGTTCACTTTAGATTATTGGTAGCCATCCTGCCTTGATGTCTATCCCTTTGCCAGCTCTGCAAACAAAAGAATGTACAGAAAGTGGAACTGTATTTGCCTTACAGACACCATTAGTAAAGATTGTTCTTCAGCATTTCTAAAGTCCCATGCACTGCAAATTCTAAACTTGGCTCCTTGTACAACTTCTACTCTGCATAGTCCACTATGGTAACTATGCATTGAGAAGTCTGGTTTAGGTAAGCACTGCAAAACCCTCAGTGCAAGGTATAAACCAACATAATGTAAGATCAGATTGGCAAAAGACTGCTCATACTGGAAAGTCTACCAGAAATCAAGACAGAAGCTAGTGACACCAGTCAGAACAAAGAACTGCTCTGAGAGTGGGTTCTTCATGTAACTGATGCCTGTTAGAAATATCTATATGTTAATGTACAGGGCAAATGGTAGCTAGAGCACACTGTGGTATAGCAGTTGTGGCTAAGCTTCCTGACAGAAACCAGAAGTATGTCCTCATTCATTGAGTCATTCATTCATTTTTTCTCTTCAATGCACCTCACTGACTCCTGAAAATAAGGCTGGTCTCCCCATCGGTTTTCAAATAAGCACTTTACATAGAGTTCAAGATCCAGGTCATGACAGGCCATCTGCATCTCCCATCACACACAGATTGGAACACAACACTGAAGACACCATTAACACAACTCCGTGGTAAAGAAGCTGCTGTTGAAAGCGTGGGTGCTACAGAGAATCAGTTTCTTTTACCAACAGTGTTGTTCCTAATTATTGAATAGGAAGACAAATACCTGTTAGAGAAGAACTTTTAGAGAAATGTTTCCACTCAGCTTTTCAAAAGGAAAAAAAGCCCTTCTGGTTTGAGTTTCTTGCAATGCAGAAGATCCCTGATGAGTCCCCAGCCTGTGGGAGGCTGGCCACTATCCTGAATTTTCAGGGGATTTGCCTGCCAAACCTGGGCTAACCAGATGCTTGATAAAATGTTCGACTCCCAACAAAAAAACATGTTTTGTGCAATTTACTGTACAGGAGTTGGGTTTGACTGCCTGGATGCTACACTACAGGTATCTAACTAGCTGTTCTGTAAACGCTTTGGAGTGCACACTCCAGCACCAAAGGCACTTGACCAACCCAATTATGATTCCATCCGCACTCTGTTATTCTGCCCCACTGCACTGCCATCTCACCTAAGTCCTAGCTTCCCTGTGCTTCCTCACCAGTCTCGTCATGTACAGAGCTACATTAAAGAAGCCACCCAATTTCCCCAGGATATTATATTTCCAGCTCAACAGTAAAGTTCACTTTCAGCAACCTGGCATCCTTTCTCTCTGCCTTCTCATCATAAAGGGTTAGAACAAACAACAACCACCAAAAAAACCCTGCAAACATCACCCACAGGCCCTCAAAATGCCTTTTCCCATTTCCTGCTCCATTGAGTGTGCTGCTTTGCTTTTCAGAAAGCAACCGTTTATGAGCACATTGTTAGATCTATTGTCTCCCAAACAATCAAATCTCTCACAGCAGACAGTTAGCCTTTGGGAAAGTTTGTTGCTAAATGTCATTCAAACAGCAGCCCAACATTTGGTTCAAAAACACTGACCTCTTCTGGGATTTGACACCCTATTCTGATTTCAGTGACCCTTGAAGTCAAGCCATCATACTAGCACTGAATGTGTTTTTCTGTGTCTCTTAGCTATAAATATTGCTGTAAATACTTTTATTTAAATGCATTATTAGACCTGATTGCAAACTGGCTGAAAGAATAGAGGAAAACAAAGAATTCCTCAGGAAAAAACCCTTATATTAGCTGATAAGCAAACTTTATACTGGTGTCTTTTCTCCTGGGAAGGTTGGTTCAGGCATGTTGAAGTGGAGAGTGACATTCCACTGTAGCCCCTTCCAACCTGACCAAGTTACTGTGCTAGCATGTCTTCAGAGTGGTACTAGCTTTCTGCTCAGCAGTTGATACTGGTAAAATCTTCAGGACTAGTTGGGCTGCCAGTTCCAATGATCATCAGTCTTCCTTACTGTGCTGTTTCCCCTCTGTAGCCACTGAATCTACAAAACTCAGCAGAACATTTACAGTTACGGGCATTATGGTCAGCAAACCCACCGCGTATGTCAAGTTGCCAGTGCTAGCACAAAGTGCTAACACAGTGCCACAAGAGTCATTCTTACACTGACAAAAAGAACTGTGGTAGAAAAACGCTTGGGCTCTCTCTTCCATACTAGTTGTTTTTTAACCTACTTGCTACTGACACTATGTAGAGCTAACTGTCTTAGCTCTTTCTGTACCAGTGTCCTGAGTTGAGCCATAAAGAGCACAACAGGAGATGTCTACATTACATGGGAGTTGTCAACAACACAGGAAGTATCATGCCTTAGTTTTCTGTATGTTCCGAAGTTACACTTCTAGGATTTCTGGCATCAGCAGTGACAGGCAGCCACTTCATGTCCTTTCATGTCCACTTGGACACTGCTTTCTCCAAAGTCTTGCCCTAAATTTGGTAACGGCAGGGTAAAAGCATAAGGAGGATAAACAAGTTTCCCCTCCTTAAACCTCACGATAAAGATTTATGCCCCACCTGGGATGAAGGTATGCAAGACCCAAAGAGTAAGGTAAGGAGGGAGTCAAGCTCAACAGATATAATCTCATAAAACCTCTTGGGTTTTGCCTGTGTGCTATAAGCCATTCCCATAATCAGGAAGGAGGGCACGTGGCCTATGTGGGAAATCTCCCCATATCGGAAACATTAATACGAGAAAGGAGGTGTTATGCAAATTAACAGTTGCATAACTGATTTCCTAACATGAGTACCATGAAAATGTGCAAATCTGCAGTTTGTAACTATTTGTACCAAATTCGGTGGGCTAAGGGACCACACACGAGCACTTTTTAGAGTGGCATATCTTAGTTCATTCATACTGACTGAAACAATTAAAATCTTCATTAAGCTACAGGCACACAGCTAACCCTGCAAATCTGAGACAACTGACTTAAAAGACTTGCAGATATTTAGCAAATCTTATCTTTGATTAGCTCATCTGTCATAACCTGGTGATCTTCAGAAAGCCAAATGTGCACCATGCAATGATTTTCCTGTCTCACTAGAGACTATTGCCATACAAACCTATTAATGTAAAATAAAATGTAGTCTATTGTGGCCTTTTATTCCTCTGTCCACACTGTTCACAAGTCATTTTTTAAATGGTCTCCTATCAGAAATATACTCTGCCTACATTTTGATCAAGAGAGATCAGAAAAAAGCAAATTTAGGGAAAAAAAGAGGTAAGAAATGCCTTTTGTTTTTAGAAAGCAGGACAGCAGCTGTATAAGCATTCCCAGCAACAACAGCTTCTCTGCAAAACAGAATTAAAACCAGCAAAACTATAAACACCCAAACAGCATGTACTGCATTAATGTTTTCCTGTCCTTTTAAAGATTTATTGTCTTTGAAGATAGCACCTCTCAACAGCTCACCACAGGAAAGCTGCAGTAATGCTGCCAACCCAGCCAAGGCTCACAGGAGAAATAAATAACGACAGTAAGTTCTTGAAACAGAGTTGACATGAACTATTTCCCCTTGACTTTACAGTTCCTCCACCTGAGTCCTTGTTTCTCTCCCTGGAAGTAGTGAGATGTGGGACTTCTTAACTCACTGACTTGTGGTAGGTGCAATGATATGTATCTCCTCATTCCATTCATTATATAATCACGCTTGCTGGTCCAAATGTTCCCACGTATTAGAGACTCCACTAGATGATTAAGAGCAAAGTACTGTTACATTATACCTCTTTTTAAAAGGATAATCTGATTTTGATATATCTTAATTCAAGTTATTAAAATGGTTGGAATTCAGACAGGTTGCAATATCAATATGAAATCACTTCCTGCTGAAAACTCATTGTGAAGGTGGCAACATTTGAACAGGTAAGAGGACCAACTGTCAGTAGAGCATTGCATCTTCCATGTACCGTATGATTAAAGAAGTGGTATTTGTGTTCCCTGTTCTAAAACATTCAAAAATCCAAACCACATTTCCATGGGGACTGTGTTATTGGTGCTTCAATACCCAGCTAATTCTGTCCTAAAACATTCAAGGCATTTAGGTAAGAATTGGAAAATGAAGCAAAGAAGCATGTATGCCTGAAAGACAGAAATACTAACCTACCCTATAACCCACATGGGACTTCTAGGCAAGGTGTTTGCACCTCCATGTGCTCCTGAAAAGTTAGGCAGAAAAATCAGAATGCAAGAACACCCTCTTAACAGAATAAAAATATTAGCCACTTCCCAGTACCTTCTCCCTGCTTTATTGCTGCCCATAGAACACCAGAACAGGATTGATTTTCTGGCTAAAGGTATCTCTTCAGTCTTTTCTTAGGTCTGCCACAGACTTTCTTTTTGACCTAGAAGATGTACTTAGTAGAACAGATCACTTGCTGCGTGCTCCGGTTCCTTCCTCAAGCAAATGGAGGAAAAAGGAAAAGGGGGGAGAAAGAAAGTTATTATACACCTGTGATATGAAGGAAATTTGGAGCTGAATCAAGCAATATATTTTTGTATAAGGTACTCTGGAAATCTCTGGAATATTCTTTCCTATAAGAAAAACTCCGGATGAGAAGTTGCTGAGGCAGGTGTTAAAATCAACAGATTCTGCACAGTACCCATTGGAAAAAAGAATGTTACACAGAAAGGGGAAAAAGTAGTAGCATAATGGCTTGTGAGGGAGCCATGGGGAATGATAAATAGATATTAAAGCAGCAGGCACAACTGGCTCAAGATCTTCCTTTCCTCTTATGTCCACAGAAGTCTCAGGGCTTTCACCAGTGCTTTTCCCAGATGTGCCTTCCTCCACAGTATGGTAACTGGCCCTCTTGCACCCTCTTCAGCTTACATACGGCACATAAGTACAATAGTATATTACAAGCAACATAAAGAAGGGTTTTGGTCAGCATGTGCAAGTTCGTAAGCAGAAACAAGTTGGGTACCTGGGCTAGTTCAAGAGGTCCAGCCTTCCTGAACTGGGGGCAGAACACGACTCTGAACATGAGGTGAATGTGTTAGTACTTCAAGAAAGGAAAACTTCAGCTGAACTACCCTGACTTTGTAACATTTATCAAAGTCTTAACTGGCCTGCTGCAACTTCATTTAGGAAAGAGTAAGTGATGCACACTCGGCCTTTTTGCTGAAGTGGAGAAACAAGCAAGCAAACCAGCAAAAACCAAACTAGCAAAGGGTTACCAATAATATGGGGATCAGCAATGTGGAGAAAACCTTGCTGATAACTGCCTACACCTATTTCTGAAAAGACTATCCCCAGTTTATCTTACCTTCACTTAGGAATAAGATGTTTCACATTTATTACAGGCAAAAAGCCTAGCAGAAAGTTAACATACAATAGCTACTGCCATTCCAGCTTACCTCTGTACAATCAGTTCATGTAACTATGTCCTTATACACATTTCATTATTACTATCACCATCCAAGGCAGCGGAGCATTGCAAAATTTCTTTGACTGCAATTAAACAGATAATTTCCTTTTATTTGATACTGAAAAGCAGTAAGATGTTATTAGCAGGTGGAGGTTTTAATGCCAGTTTATTAGCAGCACTGACTTGGTGCCTGCTGATAGTTACTGTGAAGGCCACAAGGTTAAAAAGAGTTGGCTGGGATCAAGAAGCTTGCCAGGTGTTTTCCTTGTGGTTGATGGAGTAAAGCCAATAGAAATCATCGGTTTAAAAACTAGTCAGCAGCAGCGCTTCATTCCAACGTGGAACCATCATTTTGATTAATAAATAAAGAATGTTTACCTGTCTGTTGCCACAACAACTGTCACATCATTTGTAATAATTAGAGCCAGCAGCAGCCAGCTTCCTCTTTGCCTTTAACAGCTTCCTTGCAAAACAGAAGTGCAAAGTGCAGCTCTTTAATAAGGATCTGTCCCATAAATAAAGCTTTGCAGCTTGCTGAATTTTGTAAGCAATACTGAAGGCACAGAACAGGTGTTCAGAATTTTCCAGAGGACTTTTAATTACTTAATTCATGTCTGTAAAGAGTTGTAATAAAAAATGCGATTAAATATGAGGCAAGGGGCATGGATAATAAAAGAAATGCACGCTGTTGTTTTGGACTGAAAACACAGGTATTTGGTCCAAAGTAAAGCAGATGGCAAACCAAACAGATAAGCACCACTTTATCTTGCAGATCCTGCGGTTCTCTGGTTACTTGTATTTATTTTGGGTATTTCAGCACATCCGTAAAATTAGGCAGATGAAGGACAGAGGTGATGGATTCGTGTTCCACAAATTCATTGTCATGGAAAAAAAACCCAACAAATTATCATATGGATAGCAGTGCCCTTAAACACACATCCATCACAAACAAATAAATGCTATTACCTGAGTATCTTGGTTATACCCTTGTAATTCCGCCTATTCAGGACTATATCCTAACCAGAGAGTTCACCAAAGCATGATTCTAGTCTTTTAGAGCTGTCTTTTTGAACACGTATATATACATATATACACACATGTATACATAGCGTATACATGTATATATAGCGTATATACAGATACATATTTTCATCAGTCCTTAGCCTCAAAGGCCTTTTGCCATGAAGACACTGACAGGAAAAAGACCCAATCATGCTAGGTTGGTTATAATTTCAGCTCATTTTCCAAAGTACTTCAAAGGCTCCCAAAAGCCAGGGTGAAATTCTTGCTATACCGATACCAAATCCAGCTTTGGCAAAGTCAGGATTTTACTCCCAGATAGCTAACTCTGAATAGAAAGAACAACCAATGTGGGCAGGGAGAACAGGGGGAATTCTGTGCAATGGAAGCATTTGAAAACTATTTTCTACATGAATTCTGCTCCTCAGGGAGGGGCTTGTATCTTTAGGGGCTTGTATCTTTAGGGGCTTCTCTTGCTATAGTAGCAAAGCATTTCAGGCAATGTATTTGAAATAACTTACATTGAGCTGTTCAGCCTCGTTCCCTGCCTGTCCATTGTACTGCATTTTCTGTTCAGAGCCCTATCATTCTCATAGTGCTGCTGGTGACAACAAAACACTCTGTTCCCTGTAGAAATATCAGAAAGATAAAGCCGAAGTATCCTGTGAGGACAAAAGGTACATTAGAACAAACCTCAGAGCATATGATAATCATGACGTGAAGAAAACAACTCCAGGCAGCTTGTTTCAGTGTTTGTCCTTCACAGTGGGGAAAAGAAAACTTCCCTCATATGAAATTTGAGCTTACAACTTCTGTCCATTGCCTCTCATCCTGTCACAGTCCCCCCTCTGAACAGTCTCTGGCTCCCCAAGGCTGGCAGCAGTTAAATGCTCCCTGCCTTCAGCCTTCCCTTCTCCAGCCTGATCAAGCCCAGCTCTCACAGCATCTCCTTGCACACCTTGTGCTCCAGCCCTGACCAGAATGGCAGCCCACTGCTGGGCTTGTTCCGGTACCTCATCCTCCCTCTTGGGCTGAGGAGCCCCAGACTGGACATAGTGCTCACTAGTGCCAAATAGAGGGGAAGATCGCTGCCCTCAGTGATCCTGCTACAACCCAGGATGTGGTGATGGTTTTCTGCTGCAAGGATGCACTGCTAATGTGCCAACTTGTTATCCATTGAGATCAACCCCAGGCCTTTTTCTCCAGAGCTGTTTTCTCCCCTTTGTTTTCCCTGCTCTGTTTTCCCCAGGCCATGCTTTTGCATGGGCTCACTGCAGGGACTGAACTCCTGGCAGTACCAGTCAGCCCTATTATCCAGCTTGTCGAGGTCCCTCTGAAAGGCAGTGCTGCCCTCCAGCATATCAAATGATCCCTCCAACTTACTATTACACATTTGCTGAGAGTTCACTCATCATCCAGCTTGTAAATAGAGAGGTTAAAGAGCACTAGCATTAGTGTCAACCTCTGAGATGCCACTAGCAATCAGCTATCCATTCGTGTCACTGATCACAGTGTTCTGAGTCCAGCAGTCCTGCCAGTTTTCATCCTTTTTGCAAAGCAAGACACCGTGTTTTCTAGCTTGCTTAAGTGACTTTGGGGTTATATTTGCATTCTCAGGTGCAGTTTAGGCACCGTGAAGCCTTATTTCCATGGATTACAGATTTCCATTGAGGAAACTGAAATCTCCCCAATACAAAAATCTTTTCCAGACTTTCCTCTTGCTATTTAGGCCTGGCACTACATTTAAATACCCTGCATGCCTAAATCCCACTTTAAATCAAGAGGTAACTGCTTCCTAAACGCTTATCTCGCTCCTGAAATCAGTAAAGCTTTCGTAATGTTTCCTTCTGTTTAGCAAATATAAGCAAGGTCCAGTCCATTGCCCTCATAATTGCTATCATATATCCGTCTTCTGAAGGAGCCCCTCTTGTTCCTCAGTAAGCAACTTTTTGTTATTGCATTGTTTGAAATTCAGCAATAGCCCTATACAATGCATTTTTATTAGCACGCTAGCCAAGAAATGATTGAGGAACATAACAGCTTTTCTGAACTGGATATAAATTACCATCAATCATTCCATCAACTGGAACAAGATTTCCCCTTCCTGCACATTGTATCAGAAAACGCTGCATGTTTTCCTGACTAAGGCTTATGGTGGCCAAAAGGCATCTCCAAGAAGACAACACTGTTGGACTTGGATGTGCAGGACGCAGTATGTCCTTTAAAGGACAAGGTTGGGTTTGGAATTTATCCCCTTCTCCCATTATTTCATTTGTCTTCAACACTGTGTTCTTCACCAGAATGATCGAGCATCATTTTTCAAAGTACATTTTGACATCCTGCTCAAGCAATCACAGCAACCTGTTCTAGAAACTTACTGGCATGTATGCTTACTTTTCTCACTATTCCTTTATCTTCCTCTGCTCAGTTTTATCCATGATGTTTTCCTTTTCCCTTTAATGTAACCCAGCCCCATAATAGCCTTCTTTCCATTCATAAACGATTGTTGTTAGAATTGCCCAGGAATGCAATTGGCTGAGCAGAAATCACACAGTTACTTGGCAAAGACACACCACTCTGCGCTGGCTAATCCTGAAAGCATTCCTGCTCTATAAGATGATGAATAGCCAAAGCACAGCTAAGTGTGGTTTGCAACAGCCTGGCTGCAGAGAGATGCTAAAATGGTCAAGCCTGTATGTATTTCTGCAGCTAGATAGAGGGCATTGCAGTCCAAGACAGCCAGTCTGAGGCCTCTGACAAGCACTACCCTGATTTAAAGTAATGCTTGCTAATCTTAAGACAATGTCAAGTCAGGACAAGAGCAGTAATCCTGCACTAACCCCACTTACTCTGTCATTTCAGTCGTTTCATCCTCTTCACATGAATATATGGAAAGCAAATTATTTATCATTTGGAATTATGACCATATTATCACAACTTGAGTTTTTAAGTATATATGCTTCCATTTCCCTAGGTATTTAAATTTAAGACTTGGACCTGTTTCTATTTGACAGTAATCAAGTAACCCTTGCAGCTTAATACAGGCTCACAAAATGACAGAAATCATGTTAAACAACATGGTACAAGTCATCCAGGCTAGAAGAATGCTTTCCAAAAAGTTACAACTGTGTATTTATGTCCTGTGTCTAGACTACTTCATAGGCAAGGAGCTATATGAAGGCAGAGTCCTGTTCATCCTAGTGAAGGAAATCTCTGTTCCCAGGTCACTAGGAGGCTGCATTCTGGGGTTTGAGTGTGCAATCAAGGAATGCTGTGCACAATTTTTAGTGTAGGCAGCCTTCCTTGAAAAGACCTACTTGTATAGAGGGATTGGTTTCACTGTGGGCATTCTGATTTCCAGCTCCAGTGTGGTTCTGTTCAGTGTTTGGATACTGCACATTCTCACTGCATCTTCCAAGACAGGACTGGACATGTACAACTTGAAGAAAATGTGATAAGCAGGTCAAGCATTGCCCCAGCAAGGAGCAGATGAAGGTAAAGCTTATTCAACTCCAAGAACTTTGAGAGAACCCAAGATTCCCAAGTCAGAGACACTGCAACAGGCAATGTCATGGGACCATGTAACCGAATGTTGTGTCAAAATATACATGGGGTACAGGGATACAAATTAAGCTTCTATACAGGACCTTGATGTAAGGGTTTTCAGCAGTGTGGCCTTAGAGCCACAATGTTCTTCCAACATATTTGTTGGTATCTCCATGCATATGGACATACATGCACAAACTTTATGTGCTAAAAACCACTTTAAATGTCTTATTGAGACCTTGAGACATGTTCTGTAAAACAAAACAAAAACCAAACAAAACAATACATATCTATAACACTGTACAAGCAGGGTGGGACTTTCACAAGCAGCCAAGAGAATACTCTGCTCCTCTTGAAATAAGACATCTAAGTTTGCTTTGATCTAAATTTCTGGCATTGGTCGCCCAGAGAAAACAATTCGACCCATTAGCTAAGTGATTCAAAATCATAGAATCATAGAATCGTTTGGGTTGGAAAGGACCTTAAGATCATCCAGTTCCAACCCTCCTGCCATGGGCAGGGACACCTCACACTAAACCATGGCACCCAAGGCTCTGTCCA
>JANHGB010049172.1:0-11404 GCA_026283785.1 Coracopsis vasa
CTTGGCCTGTCCCTACAGGCCCTTGTCCCAAGCCCCTCTCCAGGTTTCCTGCAGCCCCTTTAGGCACTGGAGCTGCTGTAAGGTCTCCCCTTAAGGAGCTTTCTCTTGTCCAGGCTGAACCAGCCCAGCTCTCTTAGCCTGGCCCCAGACAGAGGACATCCCCCACTGTCACTGTGTCATCCCTTCTGCACCCTGACTCCAGCCCCTCTCCCCTCTGCAGGTCCCCAGGGAGCGGGCTCTACAGTAACCTGGAGCAGTACAACATCCCCTACCCAGAGGCCATCTTTGAACTCGCCTATTTCTTTATCAACCCCAAGCCCTTTTTCACTCTGGCCAAGGAGCTCTACCCTGGCAACTACAGACCCAACTATGCCCACTACTTCCTGAGGCTGCTGCACGACAAGGGGCTCCTCCTGCGCCTCTACACCCAGAACATCGATGGGCTGGAGCGGGGTGAGCTCTCTCTTCCCCGTTGCTCAGCAGCAGCAGGCAGGGAAGGGATGAGGGTGGGAAGCAGAGCAGGAGGCAGGACTGGGACAGGCCCAGTGGGGTTCCTGGTTTCACTCCGTGCTGAGCTGGTCCTTTCCCATGTGCTGTGCCCAGTTGCTGGGATCCCTCCGGACAGGCTGGTGGAAGCCCACGGCACCTTTGCCACTGCCTCTTGCACCGTGTGTCGAAGGAACTTCCCAGGAGAGGACTTCAGGGTGAGTGCTCGCAGGCGCGCATTGACACAGGTCAATCCGAGGAGGAGGAGGAGGGGAACCTGTGCAGGGCTGTGACTCTGCCCTCAGGCCCAGGGGCTTGTTGGAGGGGCTGAGGCTTGGGGCTGTGGGTTCACTCTCGCTGCAGGGGGACGTGATGGCAGACAGGGTCCCTCGCTGCCCCGTCTGCACCGGTGTCATCAAACCCGACATCGTGTTCTTCGGCGAGGAGCTCCCGCAGCGCTTCCTCCTGCACGTGGCCGACTTCCCCATGGCTGACCTGCTCTTCGTCATCGGAACCTCCCTGGAGGTCTGCGGCCCAGGGGGACACAAAGGGCCTGGGGGGAGCCTGGAGGAGAGGGGCTTAGAGGAGAAGGCAGGAAGCGGGGTTATGGAGGTAGAATTTGAGGTGGCAGGAGAGGAAGGGTTTGCCTGCACCAGAGACCCTCTGGAAACCCCCTGTGCTCTATGAAAGCAGAGCAAGAGATGAGTTCTGTGGTACCTGAGGGAAGGTCCCTGGTGGCACCCACAGTGGGGAGCGGTTACACACAGGGCTCACAGCTCGGGGTGGGTGATGCTCTCCATGCCCCTCTGCTTGCAGGTGGAGCCCTTTGCCAGCCTGGCCGGGGCCGTGCGCGGCTCCGTTCCCCGGGTGCTCATAAACAGAGACCTCGTGGGCCCCTTTGCCTGGCGGCAGCGCCACAACGACGTGGCCCAGCTCGGGGACGTGGTCAGCGGGGTGCAGGCACTGGTGGAGCTGCTGGGCTGGAGCCGGGAGCTGCAGGCGCTCATCCACAAGGAGAAAGAAAAGGTGGGAAGGGCTCAGAGCCGCCTCTCCCTTCCTCAGGCTGGAGCTGTGCGGGGGGAGCAGGTTTGTGGTGCAGGGTCTGCACTTGCCCCACAGGCCCTGCCAGGCCTGCAGCCTGCACTCACAGGGCCCCAGAGAGGTGCAGAAGGGTTAAAAACCAACAAGGGACCCCAAAGCCCACCTCAGGGCTGCTTCACAGGGTGGGGGGGTGAGTGCGTGGCCGGGTGGTTCAGTGGAACAGGAGGGGAGGATGCAGCAACGTCAGGTGAAACAGGGAGAGCACGGGAAGGGCCAGGCTCTGGGCTGGGTGGGAGCACACTGGGGCTTCGCCAAGCCATGCCCCACTTGGTTGCTGCAAAGGTTCCTGTTGGTTTCCTCTGGGTGTTGGCTTGTTCCCAAACACACCAACACAGAGCTCTGCGGGTGAAGGTGCAGCTCCTGAGCTGGCAGTGGCCAGTGATAACATCACCCAGCCCCTGGGTGAGCATCAGCAGGACTCAGCACCAGCAACAACGAACAGGGGTGCTCTTGAGGCAGTGCCTGGTGTGGAAGGCTCCAGCACACTAAGCTGCTGCTCTGGGCTGGGTGTAAGCTGCTTTCTCCCTGGCCAGGAGGCTGTGATGCTGCTGATGGCAAATGAGCCATGAAGTTACTGAGCTAAAGCAAGGGCCAGGCATCACCTCAGTGAGGCTCCCCTCTCTGTACATTCACTTCATTGCTTTGCTTCCATTTCTAGTGGGTTTTCCAGTCACTAGGGAAGAAACAGCAGTAACAAAGGGAGGCTCTGATTGTGCTGTGTGAGACTGGACAAGGTGCAGCAGTGGCAGCCAGGACAGAGGGTGCTCACTCCACCCCGCAACACATTTGTTAACTGAAGACTTTTCCTCACTGAGAATTTAGTTTTCTTTTTCCCTGTTGATCCTTTATTTCCCTGTGCCCCCAATTCTTACACCTGGGATCCGAGATCTTCAGGAGTAAGAAATGATATGAGAGTTCTTACTGACCCTGAGTTTAGTGCTAGGGGTGATTACTGCATTGCTGTGGGGCTGCTGGGAAGATCCGTCCACATTTGGCATCAAACACTTTCTCGGCTTCTTTAATTTAAGCAGCAGTTGTAGCTCATGGGCTGGGCCAGCCTGCACTTGTGTACATGGGCACAGCGCTGCTGCCTGCTCCCTGCAGTGAGAAGCCGGTGGTATTTAACAGATGCACCTCCCTGTGCGACTTCTTCAACCCAGGACAAAACCTGGCTTCAAGATTCCAGTCCAGCACTCAGGTTGTTCTTACCTGCAGCAAGTGATGGGGTTGGAATGTGCAGGAAGGGTCAGACCTTTGCTTTCCACTACAAACCATTCTGCAGAGTGCGAGACCAGCCCTTGGTTTCATGCTTGTGCTGCCCCGGATCCCGGGGGATGAAGTGATGCCAATGGGTAAAGCACAAACCCCAGACTGCTCCTCACGGTGGGGTTTGGTGCTGGGAAGCATTACTGATGGGAGCTGGAAGGTCCCAGCCAATGCTGTGGTTGCTCTGGTTTTAGCTGGACGCCAAGTTCAAATAGGAGCTGCTGGAGAGGGACGGGCACTGTGCAGAGGAGCCGCTGTGACACCAGCATGGGCAGAGCAGATCCTGGTGGAGCCATGGCAGAGGCCACCAGCCCCACATCAGCGCATCGGTGCCGGAGCAGAGTCCACGTGAAGGTTTTCCTACCCGAGACCTCGGAGCAGCCATCGCAGGCACCGAGCGCTGCTCCCTCCTCATCTGGCACCACTGAGACTTTCCTCTCCCCTGGCTCCGGCTGCCACCCCACACCGCACAGCACCGCTCCAGCATGGACTGCACCAGTACACACCAGGACCTGCACGCCAGAGGAGGTTCGAGCACCCAGCTGCTGTTTGGGGCTCCCTCTTCCCGAGCCATCCAACCTCAGGGACCCTCAGAGGGTTTGGGCTCTCAGGGAGCACGAGCTGGAAATGCTGCGAGGGTCAGGCCTGAGGGCAGGAGAACCTGAGGCGAAGTCTTCCAGCTCCCCCCAGGGCAGAGCATCTCCCACCTCCAGCAGCTCCTCCTCAGGCACTGTCCTCAGTCTCCAGGTGCCAGCTCTGCAGGCTCACAGTGGTCATGCTTCAGATGCAGTCTCTGCTCATCAGGGACAAGCTGCCCTGGGGCCTGGTCACTGTGGCCACCTCAAGCTGCTGACGTTTGGAATCAGTGCAGTGTTAACCATTTAGTAATAAATGAGTTTCATTCTTCTGCCGCTCTCACCCGAGGGGTTTCTGTAACCTTGCATCTCCTCAGTGGCACACACTGTCCCCAACACCGCTGCCTCCACTGCCTCTTACCTTCCCTGGAAGCACTGGCCCAGGGAGAGGTGGGATCGCAGCACCATGGTGATGTCCTGCTCATTCCCAGATGTGCCCAGCAGAGGTGCTGTGCATATCCCAGCGCAGCACCACAACCCCTTGGGGAAGGAATTGTTCCTCAGCTCCATCTGAACCTCCCTTGGTGCAGCTTGAGGCCGTTTCCTCTTGTCCCATCCCTTGTTCCTTGGGAGCAGAGTCCAGTCCCCTCCTGGCTCCATCCTCCTCTCAGGCAGTTGTAGGGAGCGATCAGGTCCCCTCTGAGCCTTCTCTTCTCCATCTGAACCACCCAGGTCCCTCAGCCGTTCCCCATCACTCTTGTGCTCCAGGCCCTGCACCAGCTCCAGTGCCCTGCTCTGGCCCTGCTCCAGTTCATGCCCATTGCCCAGGCAGAACCCAGCAGTGGAATGAACCATCAGCTGCTCCAGAGCATCTGTCCTGGGAGTGACTGCGTGCTCAGCGCTTGAGCTGAGGCTGGTTTGCAACCCTCAAGCTTCAATGCTTGGTTTAATGTTGTGATGCTCCCCTGGGTTATACTTGGTGGTGGTGCAGGGAAAGGTTCTGGCTTAGCCCCAGTTTAATGCTACACTTTCACCTCCCAAAGGCACCTGTAAAGCTCAGAGTGGCCAGGACAGAACCGCGTGCACAGAAAGAGCCAAAGAACATCCCTGACCTGCTCAGGCCATTGCACCCCATGAACCACTGCCACGAGCTCGCTGTGGTTTCTTTATTCCAGCATCACTTCTGCATTCCTGCTCGTGAGAGGGAGTTCGGGATCTCTGGGACGTGACACAGACTAAAAGGTTTCCTTTAAAATAGTTCTCTTTAAAAAGAAATAAAACCAACCAGAACAAGACAAACCTAAAGCCACAGCGAGGGGCAGGACGGGCACCAGCCCCGGGTGTCCCTGGGGAAGCCAAGGCAGGCGAGGGCAGCCCACAAAGCACAGCCTGGCCTTTCCTCTGGGAAGCTCAGGACGGGGAAAGGCCCATGGCAGAGACTGAGCTGGGAGGTAACCGGAACACTGCACAGCACCAGAGGCTGAATGACAGCGTGTTCCCAGCCAGCACAGGTGTGCTTCTCATGTGGGTGGGAACTGCATGGGAATGTTGGCAACAGGAATGCTGGAAGCTTCACACAAAGGCTTTACCTGCTCCCTGCAGTGCACACGCTGCTGCTGCCCTCACTCATTACACTCACACGTCCACGCTCCTGATGTGCACAGACACCATCACATACACACAGAGCTGCCTGCAGGGACATGGCTGCACCCCACAGGCTGTCCCCCCAGAACTGCTGGGAGCCACCACTCACCCCCTGCTCCTGCAGCCCCCCATTCCCACCCATGATCCCAGGGAGCAGGTCCCCTCCCTGGGCTGGCCACACTTTCCCGTGCACACTGACAGTGCCACACATGCACAGGATGCTCTGCAGGCTGCTGAACCCCGATGGTGTGACCAAGATCCTCCCCCACCCCATTCCTTCCAAATATCCTGTATTAAAACCATCATACTGGGAAGTCCTGGAAAAGTTTGGAGTGTGGAATCCTCAAGGTGGAGCCAGGCATTGGGCAGGAGGTGTGGAGCTGGGAAGAGGCAGGAGGTGCTCCTGTGAGGGGCTGTTGAGGGATCCATGCTGGATCCAGATCCTGCAGGGAGGGTCCTGGACCAGCACCAGCCTCTGGTGCAGCACCAGTCCTGGAGCAGCGGGGGGCTCCCAGCTCAGTCCAGCCCCAGGTCCGAATCGGACGAGGACCTGTCCTCAGCGGCATCACGCAGGGCGCTGTGCATGGGTGCCAGGCTGCCGCCCGGTGTGATGCCCATGGGCTGGATCACCTGCTCTCTGCAGCCAGGGACAGGGGAAAGGAAACACTGGGCTGCAGCAGCCAGCATGGAAATGAACGTAGGCTACAGCAGAAACATGGGACCTGCCCAAGGCAGCTCAGAACCACCCCAGGCCACCACCAAGAATCCCTTTTGAGAAGCAGGGGACAGTTCTGTCCATAAAGCCCCCAGCACAGGGAGGGGATGGCTGGAAGCACAAGTGTTCCACGCTCAGGGTCCCCGGAACAGGCTCAGTGCTTGGCAGCACAGGCACACAGAGGGATTTCACAGTACACCACCGTGCCAGGGGTGTGTGAGGCTGGGGGTGCCTCCCCCTGCACCAGTGGGGCTCAGCTCAAGGAAGCATTTCCTCATGTATCTCCCACTCCCCCTCACCTCCCTTCAGTCAGTGGTGGCCTTAGAAAGGCCTGTGGCAAATGCAGATCACAGACACATGGGTGCTAATGCAGACATGAACAGACAGAGCTTTCAGGTACCTGGACAGTTTGTCAAACATGTTCACTAACTTCATGGCCTCATATTCCTTCTGCTCCTCAGTCATCCCTTCCATGGGGTTGGGCAGCTTCTCCTCAACTCGGCCCGTCACGGGGTTAATGCTGCAAGAAGAAGAGCAAGGTCAGGGCAGAGCAGGAGGAAAAGCAGAGCAGTGACCAAAGGGCTCTTTGAAAACCTTGGCTCTGCTGAGCAGAGGAACACAAGTGTCAAGACTGCCTGTAAGTGCTGCCAGCCCCAGGGCTAGCACAGTGCAATGCGGTGCTTCTGACTGCTTCCTGCATGTGCTGCACACAGTGCCTGTGGAAGAGCAGGACAAGGGAGACAGCAGAGAACAGATGAAGAAAGGGACAGAGCAGGAGTGGGAGGTGGTGTAGGAACAGGGGGCTCTGCACAGGGAACAGGCTTCTTACTTGGGCTTTGCCTCTTTGTACTCCTCCGTGTCTGTGTCCTCATCTTCCGAGTACTCTCCCTCTTCCCGGCCCCCGGCCATGAGGCCTCGTGCTGCCAGCAGCCCAGCGGCATTCCCATAGCCCGTGTACTTCACAAACCGGGACACTGCGGGAGAGGGGGAGACACCAACCACCCTGTGCTTCCTCCTGCTCCTGCCAGGGGGGAGACACCAACCACCCTGTGCTTCCCTCTGCTGCTCCTGCCCATCTGCCCCTGTGTGTGCCTCAACAGCAAGACTGGAGCAAGGCCATGGAGACCTGGAGATGCCAACACTCCCCTGGGCTCTGCCAGGGAACAGGCTCCCACTTTGCACCAGGAAGGACAGTACAAAACCCATGGGTGAGGGTCTAAGCAGGGTGGTGGGGTGTCCTCCAGCACAGCTCTTCACTCACTGCTGGCATGAGACACAGCAACTCCTCCCCATAGAGCACCGGGATACACTGAGTAGGAGGAACTGGGAAGTATCTGGGCCATGGGAACAGAGGTTCCCATTGGATGCAGAGGGTCACCCACCCCACGCTCCCTGTCCCAGGGCAGCCCCTGCCTGCGCTCACCGCTCTCCTTGCAGAGCACGAAGAGGAACTCGGCGGCGCAGTGCTTCACGTCCGTGTCGATGTGGGTCATGAGACGCACCAGCTTGTTCCGCAGCGCGTTCCCCACCTCCGGCCGGTTCCTCACGTCCCGCAGCGGAGGCAGCACCTGCGGGGCCACAGGGAGGGGGATCAGTGGGGCTGGACCCGCAGCGGGAGGTCGGGAGGGGACAATGCACATGTGTTCAGCTACAACAAGCAATGCACAGAGCCGTGGACAAAACACTGGGTACCAAAGGCCTCAGCCACCACAGACCAGAGCCCAGCAGAGACAGGGGGCCTGTCGGGAGGGTGGCAGCAACCAGGTGTTCCCTGGTCTCCTCTCTCCTCGGGGCAGCATCCCTCAGCGCACCTTTGCCTTCAGGAACTTCCTGGTCTGGCGGTGGACGCGGGCGCTCTCAGTCAGCAGGTTCAGCACTGGGGTCAGGCTCTCCTTCAGCTTGTGTCCCTGCAGAGGCACCACAAAACCAGCACCATGTGAGTCACACTGAGCTCAACTCCTCTGGCTTGTGGTGGAGAACACGAGGGCAGACATCAGGGAAACAGCTGGACATCAAAGCTCCCAGCCTCTGCCATAGGAGTTCCAGTGCTCCACCACTCCCCAAACCCATGGCTTTCTGAGCCCTGCTCCACAGCACAGCAGCTTCTAGCTGCTAGAAATACTCGTAGGGCATCCGGAGTGGAGAAGTGCAGTGGTAAAATGTGAAGGCCCTTTGGAATAACTCCAGAGGCTGAAACCACAGCCAGCTTGAAACCAACACAAACTGAGGCTTCAGAAGCTGCTCACCAGGTCACTATTGAGCTGACTGAAACAGAACCCATTTCCCATCACGCAGCTAATCCCCTAGTGCTCAACCAGCCTCACTGCCTGCAGCCCACAATGTGATGGCACAGTCACTTTCTCAGACATCGTTTTAGCCCCACCAACCCCAAGTCTGGTCTCTGCTATAAACTGCCCCTTCCATAAAGAGCTATCTCCAAACCATCGTGTGCTGTGGTGGTGGCCTGGGGCCTTTCCAGGCTGCAGAAAAGGTGCCTTGCAGTGAGCTGCTGCAAGCGAGCAGGGAAGCAGCCTCACAACTCACCCTGTCCAGGCGGCGCTCCAGGAAGTCCAGCAGGATGCTGACTGCATCCATGTTGACACCCATGTACTCCAGGGAGCCGGGCCGCACTTTGGGGGTGAGGAGCACATCCAGACACTTCAGGGGCAGGTTGCCCAGCAGGTTAACCGTGTGGCTGGACAAGTAAAGGAGAAGAGAATACAGTCATGGGGCTTTGCTCACTGAAGTTCCTCAGCTCTCCAGAGATGGAGGCTCATCACTAACTTCCAGCAGTGAGAGGACCCTGAGATCCAAGCTGTCTCTGGACTGCATCCCAGGCTCCTCACACCACTGAAAGGGGATAAATTAAATTGCTTTTGGGGTAGTTGAACTTTCTGGGAGTCTAAAGAGACTTTGCTGACAGCTGAGAAACCACGGATCCTGACACCGAGGCCAAGCAGGTCTTTCTCCAGGGTCTCCTGCTGTATCACTCCTTCTCACCTCAAAAGCCAATGCAGTGCATTGCTTAGGATTCCTGACTGAGGCCGGAGTCACCAGCTCAGAGCTGACACCCCTGGGCCAGTAACACTCAGTGATGTGCCACAGGCAACTCCTCAGCCTGGCTTAAGGGACTGACACACCATGGGCTCTAATCAAAGCACCAAACATCTGCTCTGGCAAAGGCCACTGAAGTGGTGGCACTTGAGCAGGTCAGAGGCAGGGGATGGAAGGGGATGGAACGCAGCCCTCGGGCAGGCTGGCAGAACACAGCACGCTCCTCTCTGTGGTGGCTGCACAGTCAAGGTGTCTGCAGGAAGGACAGGGCTAGTTTGGATGGAGGAACCTCAGGCTGGACCAAAGGTACCTGCTCTGCTGTCCGACCTGCTCATCACAGTGATCTCTGCAATCACCACACAAGCAGAGGATGCTAAAGCCAAAGTCAGGCAGGATCTGCCTTAGGAGACCTGTTGCTAGTGAGATGGTGCCCAACTGCTCTAACAGACCTGTGGAACTCTTCTGTCCTGTCCTCTCCATCAGCAGAGATCATGAGGCAGTGGCGCAGGAGGGCCCCCAGGTGCCGGTACAAAGCAGCATCCTCCTGCCCCCAAACAGAGAATGGAAACCTGCATCAGGAAAGGGATCCTCCACATCCCAGAGCCTGCCCTGAGCCCACAGCCCCATCCAGCAGCCTGCAACTGACTGCAGGGTGGCTCAAGTGAAAGCAGCCTCCAGTTCTCCTTTCAGCACAATTCACAGATTCCCTGCTGCCCAGTACCTTTCCCCTCACTCTGGGACACTGAGCCAGAGGCTGGAAGTGGCCCCAAACCAGCCCCATGGATTAGCCAGAGGCGTTCTCCATCACACCCGACCTTGACCTGGTCCAGAAAGTGAAGGAGCACCAGGCCAGGCTCAGCAGTGAGTTACTGGGGTCTCTGCTCTGCCCCAGTGCAGTGAATCGTGTCATTAAGAAAGGAAACACCCAACTTGGAAACTGCAATGCTCTGAAAGTCTGAAGTGTCACTAATGCACTGGACAGAGGGAGTGCCCGAGGGAGGAAGCTCTGACACATGAGGCTCCTGCCACCCCTCTGTGTACCAGGGGCTGCAGGAGGGCCAGTTTGTAACAGAGGACATGCAAGTGAGGAGAAAGGCAGCAGTGAAACCCAGCCTGGAGACAGGCACGTGCATGGGGGGACACCCAGGACTCACCTCATCCACCTCCCTCTTGCTGGAGTCGAAGGTGATGTTGAAGAGCACTTTGAGGATCTCCATGGCGCGCTCTGTCTCCTGCCGAGGCAAAGGTGGGAGAAGCCCCTCCTCGGTGGCGACTTCGTAGGGGTCCATCCACTTCACACCGAGGGTGAGCTCCAGGGTATCTGCCATGAGGCTGACGCCCCGCAGCTCCTGGGCCAGCTGCTGCCGCGTGTCCACCCGCAGCGCGGTCAGCAGGAACAGCAGACGCAGGTCGAAGAACTTCACGTCGTGGGGAAGGCTCCTCTCGTTGTAGAGCTTGACGCGCCTGGCCAGGCCCACCACGAGGCGCGCCTCGGCCGCCAGCTCCTGCGCCCGCGGGCTGCTGAACACGATGTTGCAGAGACACTTGAGGGACTCCAGGATCACATCCAAGTCGGGGACCTCCCGGATGAGCTCCTCGGAGTAATCGATGCCCGCGTGCCTGGAGAGGGTCCGCAGCCCGTCCTTGGTGGTGAAGGGCTCCAGGCAGTACTTGTCGCGGGACAGGATGCGGATGCTCTCCAGGCAGGTGACCTGGCAGGACGGCTGCAGCTCTCTCTCCAGGAACCTGATCAGCAGCTGGGCCATTTTCTGTGCCGTTGGGAACAAGGAACCAAGGAATGCCTCGTGCTCTGCCATTGACAGGGCTCCCACACCCTGTAACACTGCCCTGGAAGCATCATCTAGAGATGGGCCTGCTGAGGGCTCTGGTTCAGGGGTGCACCCAGTGAGTGTTTGGCTCTGGCATCTGATCCTGGCCCAGCTCAAGCAAAAAACAAAGAGTGGCTGGGAGAGGGTATCAGATGTAAGGGGGGAGGATGAACAGACAACTGCTACTACCCCATATTGCAGCTTCACCCGTGGTGAGGATGATTCAGGGTAACGGGGTTTACTTGACAGCTGCATTAAGCAAAGAGAGGACAGAGCAGAAGCATCCCTTATGGTTTCATTGAGGACTAACAACCAACTCAACAGCAGCTCCCTGCTCCCACCCAGAGCCTTCAGGTTAGGGAGGCATCTGCTCTGGGTGCTCCAGAAACAGACTGACAAGGCTGGGAGATGCATCAGAAATCACCAAGGGAGGGGAATGGACCTAAGTGATGTGAGAGCAGCACGTGACGCCCTCAGAAAGGAGGTGATAAGACCTCAGGAGATTCAAATCAGCATTATCTCAGTGCTGTCTGGAGACCTACTAGCCCAGATCCTCTGCAGGGACAGGCTGGCAGAGCTCCACTAACACCGATTCACAAGAGCAGAGAATCAAACCCTCATGGGTAACAGCACCATGCGTGCCAGCGAGCAAGGCACGAGTAGGAGCAAAGGGAACTCCACACACTGGGCACAGCCTGGCTTGAGCCACATGCAGCAACACCTCATGTTACACC
>JANHGB010049173.1:8907-25036 GCA_026283785.1 Coracopsis vasa
TGGGCCCAGGTGCGCGGGGGAGGTGGGAGACATGTCATACAGTTAGATGATAACGGGCGAGAGGGAACTAAAACAGCCCTAAAGCCTTTGGGGGAGGTGGGGAGGGAGCCGCTGCTGCCGCAGGCCTAAGGGGCTCCGCGGCAAGGGCTCTGTGACAAGGTGAGCGTCTGCCCGCGCTGGGGTCGAGGCCCTGGCTCTGCCCATTCCCGTTGTGCTCCCGTCTCTCCTGGGTACCGAGCGCTTCTGTGCCCCACCCCCTCCTCCCCGGCACTAGCAGAGCTGATTTATCAGGCCCTGGGAAGGGGCCTGGTGCTGAGGGAACTTTGTCCTGCTTTCTGCAGCGTCCTCAGCATACTGCTATGGAGGTGGTGGGGAATCAAAGCTGGAATTAGGCTTTCCCTGACTGGAAGTGCCCCCTGCTTTGTGGTGGGGTGACCTCTCCATCTTTTGGTGTATGTTTTGCAGGGCACCCTGGCTTGTGAAGCGTTACCTGGCTAACCTGGAATTGAAGCAGGACAGCGCCAGCCCCTCCTAGTCCTAACAAGGTACTCTGCAGTTGTGTCTGGGGCAAACCGCTCCGAGCAACAAACTCGGAGTTAGGGCCTGTGGCCGGCTTCTGGAAGCCTCCTCCTGAAACCAACCCCCACCCATCCAAACTGACTTAAAGCAGATGAAACCCCTGCTTTTGCATTTGCTTTCCTGTGTTTCTGCCTGTAACACTTCTGTTTTCGAGCTCATAGCCTGTAAAAACTAGAATCTTTCTATGTATGAAATATAGGGGAAGGAACTGCTGTTTTGCTGCAGTTCCAGGAGCCATACTGATACCATCAGGTACCATCAGGCCCACTGCAAACCCATGAAGCCAGTAACACAGGCTTTGCAGTATACACACACACCAACAAACACAGCCCCTGCCCCAGAGGCGTTACACAGCTTCAGTCTCCCCAGGCCTGATGAGACAAGTCTTGTGGCTGCAGGCAAGCATTATCAGCAATGGCAGCAGCCTAAAACCTGAGAAAATGGTGTAGGAGGAAACTCTAGTCCTAAAAATACCAGCTCGGGGGGGGAGCTGTGCCTCCCAGCAGCCGCTGCTTCCCACTTTGCCTCTCACCTTTTGTGGGCTTCATTTGTGCCTGGTGCCAGGCTCACAGACTTCTGTGTCTGCACAGGGCTCACCTGCTGACTCTGCCCTCTTGGGAAAGATGGGAAAGGGCTACAAGGTGGTGGTGTGTGGAATGGCCTCAGTGGGAAAGACTGCGATTTTGGAGCAGCTTCTCTATGGAAAGCACACTATTGGTGAGATATTTTTGCTTTTTTTTGCTCCCTTTTCCAGAATCTTGCTCTGCGTGGTTCCCAAAAACACAGTAAAGGAGGACTGCAAACTGCACTGGGGTGAAGGAAGAAATTAATGTGTGTTTGTTGCGTCTCTGGGCAGTTCTTCAAATTCATAGCCCCTTATTTACCCATTTTTAAACAAGGCTTGGAGAAGAACCCTTTTTGTGGTGTTCCCAGTTAGAAAATATGTGAATGCTTAAAAACAAACAAACACAGAAAAGTAGGTGATGTGCTTGCTGCCTGTTTACATAAGAAATATCCAATGCCCTGCAAGATGCTGTAGGTGCCTGAAAAGTAAATAGATGTCATTTAATGAGTGGAGGGACTGTTCAGACTTTTGTTCCGTCTTCTTAAAGCTTTATTTTGCTTGGTTTTGGCTGATATTTAATCAAAGTGCTGGAAAGAAAACCAGCTCAGCTGTAGGTCCCACATTGTGTGCTGAACTTCAAGGGCCAAGCTTGGAGTTCTGAAATAAATCCTCCCATGGAAAAGGGACTTGGGAGAGGAGTATGGGATGTGTGAGACTTGCTGTGCACAAGAGAAAGGTAATGAAGGCAAAGCCAGCTTGTTTCCCTCTGTTTCCACATGATTTGTCTAAGAGAGGAAGCACCACGATCAGCAGGCTGGCAAATTACTCCTGCCTCATCTAGAAACAGGGGCCGGCACCAGGGGTGAATCTTAGGGCTTTGACAGAAGATGTCTAGTCAGTTTGTATCTTTTCCTTGGGCTGGTAAGTGAAGTGGACTTGGAGTAAGTTACTGGATAAACACTAGGGTTTCTAGAATGGTGCTTTGCAGTCACTGCGCCTTTAAAATGTGTGGATGGGAGGAATTTGCTGGCAAAGTATGATACAGAACTGCGTGCTCATGCCCTTGTTTCAAAGAATTTCCTCTAATATTGCAGTAACATCTGTTTCCAGCATCCTATCGAGCCCTGTGCATGTATCCCTGTGTAGCTTTCAGCGTGAAGGTTGCAAAGCCTGCAGGCTAAAGGTTTTTCTCATTGCCACTGACCTGCCGCTCCTCTGCACAGGGCTAGGTGGCTGCCACAGACACCCGAGCAGCATGAGCAAGGCCACATTACTTAAATCATATTGCCTTGCATTACTTCCTGCCCTGGGCTCCTATTAATGACCCAGGCAGGAAGGATATTCGGGTGTTGCTGATCGGAGGAGCTATTTATGGATCCAGTCATGTACACGATTNNNNGCGTCATGGGTACTGGCTGACATAGCCGGAGGGAGGCCTTGTGCCCAGGGTTTAGCTGCAGGTGCCCCTCTGTCACTCCTGAATGCTCTGCTCCAACTCAGCCATTGTGCAATGCAAACTTCCCCCCTCCCTTCCTTAAAAATATCAGTTTTCCTTTCCAACAGCACTGCTCTTACTTTTTGGAGTTAACAGCAAGGGGCAGAGCAGCTGATAGCAGAGGAGACAAGGAGGAAGGTAGTCTCCTGTTTTCTATTATTTTGGTCAAATCTGATTCCCAAGACAGAGAAAGAGGGAAAATAGCAGAGTCAAGATGAGAGTATGCAAAGGGCTCATATGGAGCCACTGCAGCCCCAAGGGACAAGCAGCCATGGCCCAGCACGTGTGCCATCAGGCACATTTTGGGGCATGGACTCATATGTTGGTGTTCCTGGCAGTCCTGCTGAGTGGTCACCATCCTCCCTGCCTCTTCCTCAGCCCGCAGACAGTTCTGACAAAGGGTGCCTGAGGTATGGGCTGCTGAAAATGGTTCCCAGAAGATCTTTAGCTACTGCTCCAATCTGTATTAATTTAACCCTCAAACTGCAGAAGCAGGACACCACTGTAAGGGTCTCACTGGGCAAGGACAGAGTTTGAATAACAGTGAGTCTTTGATTGCTCCTTAGCTGAGCTGCTTTACACTGCACGGACTCATTGCTGGTGCCATTGTCGCAGGGGTGGCCCCTTCACGCTTAAAACGTGATTACTGAATATTGATCCTTGAGCTCCAGAAAGCTGGCATGTACATCTTGGCTGCTGGCCTCTCTGGCAGGAGGCGAAAGGAACTAGTGTGTTTGCTGAAAGCCTGTCTGTTCAGAGCCAGCCAGTAAGGCAGCCCACCGGGTATGGCAACATGGACACAAGCTGTTCCAAAACCTGTGCTTCCTGACTGACGTCAGGAGCAGCTCTGCGGCTGGTCTGAGAGCTGGGGAGCCAATGCATGGAGTCTTTCCATTCCTGGTGGCATCCATATCCTCCTAGTGACAAGAAGCATGCTCAGACTTGGTTGTAGGCTCAGAGCAGCACAGGGTCTGGTGCCAACCTCTGTGGTGTCCAAGCCACTGACATGGGGATCTTCTTGTGGCTATAATCATCTGTGAGTCTATGTCAGTGCTCAAGTGCCTCCTGTTGACTTTGCTGTCAAAAGGAGTGGTGGCACAGCTGCTACCAGGGAAGTGATTAATGTCCTTGGAGGTTTCAGGTTGCTATATAAAGCCCTTGGCTTTGAGCCCATGCTCCTGGCTGTGTACTTGGTGATGGTGCTGTAAACCTAGTTGTGCTTTCTTTTCCTAGAAAATGTGCACCTTCAGCTCTCCCTGGCTTGTCACAAATGAAGTCACTAAGTTCTGTGTTTCTTACATGGTCAGCAGCTGGCACTCTTGCAAAGGCACTAAGATTGCTTGAGATCAAAGAGGAAAAAGTAGTCAGGAGGTAAGAATACCCTGAAAATGGAATATCTGTTCCTGGACCATGTGAGCAACAATGTGTTGTGTTACACACCTTTGTGCTAGGCTTTAAAATTGCAAGAGCGGCTGTTTGTGTTGGGCCCTAGCATGAGAAAGGAAAGGGAAAAAAGATGAGAGAAACAGAGATGCATAAAGTAACATATTTATTGCATGGCAGCCTCTCTGGCTAAACTGATACAAGGAATGAGACAAAACCTGAAGTCAGATGTTTGAAATGAGTGCAGATTTAGCTTTGAGTCATGAAGGGACTATATTGCCATGGTCAGGCCGAAGAGTTGTTAAGGCTTGCTCTGCTTGGCCTAAGCTCTCTTGGGAGGGCTAACAGAGTTCCTGGTTTGACTTTGGCATGGGACATATCTGTAAAGAGGATAGGTGTTTTTCCTTAAGCAGTGTCTCTGTTCAGTTGTGGTGCAGAAAGGAGTCTTCCTTCTGCCTTTAAAATATCTCTGGCCACTTACCAGCTCAACAGGAGGAGATGAGACCGCTTCTTGTGGATTTTCCTTATCTCTGCCTCCTGGCTGTGTAAATAGCTGGTGTGGTCAGGTTATTCATAAGTAGCTACTTCAAATCATCTTACCAGCTAGGAATGAAAACGTATATTGCTGTGATAGAATCCGTAACAGAAGAATTTGCCTCATTTGGTCTCAGCTGAAGGGATTTTAGGTTTTGGCTTTCACAGCTCCAAAGATATGGAGGCTAATTAACCAAATTACATGTTCTTGTATCTTTGTTTCTTACATCAAAACTACCTCATGATAGAGCTGCAGCCAGGTTAACACTTTAGAAATGAATGAAAATGGAGCTGAATGTATGCAATTAAGGGTCAGGATTGTGCCCACTACTTGGTGGGACCAGTACTTAACTAGCAGCTACATCTAAATAGACGAGCTCTTGCTGAGGCCTGTCCAGCTCTTCTCCAAGTCAAGGATACTCTGATACGTTGTCATTTGAGATGTAAGAAAACAAAGCCTGTTATCCTGCAGTTTACAAACACAAGGGATAGCATACTTTAGGAGGCCTTCGCTAAATTCCTGCTGTAAAAAGGGAAGGTGAAAATACATACAAGACTTCAAAAAGTACTCTAAGAAGACACAAAACATGCTCTGCTTTTATGTTCAAGAGTCCCTGAGGAACTTCTGAAATCCCATCCATCTTGAAATTTTGCTATATTTTAGTATTTGCAATATCTCTGCCTTGCCCAGGCTGCGTGCTGTATTCATTAGTATATTGAGCCTTTCCTGATTGGGAAGCCACAAGGGGTTGAAACACCACCCAATTTATGACTGAAGCTTCCCCTTGGAGTTCCTCTGTGGCAGCAGTTGGTAACATAGATGAAGACCTTTCTGTTTCTCCCAAGACTTGTACCAGCTATGTAGGCACTAGAGAATGGCATCAATCTCCTGTCTATCCTTCTTTTCCCTCCCTAACTTTTCTTCATCTTTAGTTTCCAAAGAAACCACAGGATTGTTCACTGCAACTGTTGTTAGTTCCCCTTTCCCCCCATAGCTTCGGAACCTGAAAGCTAGTTCCATCTGCCCGTTCATCTGTGTCACAGCAGTGGATGTCTCAAAATACGTTTCTGTAAATTTAGAAGAACTGATAGCAGGAAGGAGAGGAAGGGCACGTGACAATACTCTCCTGCAAGGGAAAGCTGCTCGAGCTGGTAGCAGTCTGCAGGGCAGTCACTCCACAGCACAAGCTACCCTTGCCCACCCAGCTAGTGGAGGTGGGAGGATGCCCGGGGATGCCAGGGACGGAAAGGAGAACCGGGATCCTTGTGACAGGAGGATGGGGGGTTAAAAGGCACCCTCCTAGGACAATGGGCTTCCCTAACTAGTTTTGCTGCTAGTACAACAGCTTGCCTGGCACATAAAATCATAGCATGGTTTGGGTTGGAAGGTACCTTAGGGATCATCAAGTTCCAATCCCCCTGCCACGGGCAGGAACACCTTCCACTAGACCAGGTTGCTCAAGCCCTATCCATGTTTGAATGGAGACCAGAAAAGTGTTTGACTGGGACAGTACTGACAAGAATTGTAAATATTGTTGTTGCATGCTGTGGCTAGCACGTGGTCTGGCCTTTAGAAGCAGGGCCTAGAATATGGGTACACAGGTACGTCTAAAAATTATCTGTGTTTGCTTAGGAATCTACTTGCATATACTCCCTCCCGCAATGTACATAGGTGAAGTTTTACCTTTGGAATCTGCTACTGATGCATAAATTCCAGCTGCCTTCAAAGTGCCCTCCCCATTTCACATCAAAGTTTATTGCTCTATTCTGCTGACTTAAGTGCTGGGTCTTAATTTTTCCCTTCATTTTCAAGTAGGTTGTTAAAAGACATAGTTTTCACTGCTACTTTTAATGCCATTAAAAAGAGACCATCAGAGGACAAGGTGGATATATTAAAGACTGCTGAATTACAGTGCATCATTTAGATGGTAAAAACCTGTACAACATTATTGCTTTCTAAGTAGAAAACTTTGGTACTTATGGTTCATTCCTTCTTGCCAAAGTAGTATTTACTGATTATAGGTATTTCCTTGGCCTGTCTGTACAACACAAGGATGCAAAGCAAGAATATAGTGCTGTATCTATAGAAGAGTGCTATATCCAGAAAGGGCTTTGTTACTACTTTGGTCTTAAGAAATGCCCTTGTAACACTTTCTCCAGCTACACGGAATGTGTTTGTGCCTCCTCTTTTTATTAACCTTTGTTTTGTCCTTCTGCTCGCAGTTTTGCTTTTGCACATTAGCATGGTTATATTTGGAGGCAAGGGAAATTAATTCATTGCAAACCTAATAAGAGTTTGATCTATGATAACTACACAGAGAGGGGCAAAAAGAACAGCTTGTGCCACTTTCCTGAGCAGGAATGCTGCATACATCATGGGAAACTGTCAGCGTGGGTGGAATGCTTCAGCTTGTTTGTCAATGTGAAGTACTCTGAATAGTGTCATTGAATGTAGAAAAATCCTTATTTTCACAGAGCAAATAATCCCTGGTGTTTTCTTAAACAACGCACTAATATGGCCCCTTTTTGGCACACAAAGACAATAAAACAGAACTAGTTGCTGTAGCCCTGCAAAGGCAAGCAATTCATGCATACAGGAGTGCAATGGAAGCAAAAAGGTGGATTGCAGACGGTTTATATAGATACTTAAAACCAGCTCTGAAAGTGGCCCAGCGGCACTTTACATAGTTTGTTGGGACTCGTAACCTTATGCACCCACATCCAGGGGGAACACAAAGCTACGATGATCAATGTGTTTTCAGGTTTGGCTTGGAAAAAGTAATTTTAATTAGTTCAAAGTAAGAGGTCTTGAGTTACCTCACATTTACCATGGGGAGAGGAAGCAAGGAGAGCCAGTCTGCAGATAGTTACCATGGAGCAGGTGATTATATATGTGTGTGTGTGTATATATATATATATATATATATATGAAAGCTTGTTACCTTGTGTGTGCTCTTACCTCGCAGTAAATGAGCTTGCTTCTATTAGCATATCTGAATCATTTTAAATCCCTAAGGGGTGGAAAAAGCTCACTGTGTATTTGAGTAAATATAACATGCAACTTTGCTTGCATGCAAACTTCCCCTTCCTTTTCTGGCTTGATTTTACTTGTTGGTTAATTGTACCACCAATACTCATTCATTTCCAGAATTATTCTTTTGGCTTCTGCTTCTGCTGTATGATCCAGCTCAGTATGAAGCAAAGAAGTAGGCTCAAGGTATTAGTACTTGACTATCTGGTGTTCCTTGGCTGTTCTTCCAATAGGGTATGTTTGGGCAGGCCCATTTGCAGCATGTTTGGCACAGAACTGGTACGCTGGGTGGTTGGAGTTTGGGAAACCTAGGGGAAGAGCTATGTATCTTATCCTATCCTGAATGTGCATGTTGCATAGATTAATTTCACAGGCATAATCATGTGTTCACGTATTAGATGGTTGTATTTATGCAGTGTCACTATTGTAAATAGCTGGTGCAGTGATCTATGAATACAGTCCTTCACGGGGATGTCAAGCAAGGTTGAGTCCAAGTCAAGTCACTCTGGAAAACATGCACTGGAAGCTATTGTGGGGTAAAATTCTGCTGTACTGCAAATAATTTTTATAGTGGTGCTGTACTTACATCAGTTGAACTTTCCTGCTTGTTTTAAAACAGGTTTAGAGGAGGGTGCCACAATGGAAGATGTGTATTTGGCATCGGTGGAAACAGACCGAGGCGTGAAGGAACAGTTACGGCTTTATGACACCAGGGGTCTGCAGGAGGGCGTAGAACTGCCAAAGCACTATTTCTCTGTCGCTGATGGCTTCGTTCTCGTGTATGCTGTGACCAGCCTCGAAGCTTTCCAAAGAGTGGAACTGCTCAAAAAGGAGATTGACGTCTTTAGAGACAAAAAGGAGGTAAACACACGCTGCTTAACTGCTTGGCTCATAGCTATATCGGTGATAGAAAATTGAGGTTGCAAAGCAGAGAGTTTGTTTCTTTAAAGTTCACGTACAAAAGAAAATGAATGTACCCATAGCCGTGGGCAATCCAGCAAAAGGAAGCTTTCTCATGCTGGGGAAGCCTAATTCACATGCCATGCAGGTTATGCAAAAGAATGTGGTTTTTTTTTCCCTCCTTACTTCATCTGAGCTAAAATTCAGTTAACTGAATGCACCAGCCAGGATACTTATGACTAATAAAACATATGGTCTACAGCAGTGCAGTTCATATGTTTTTTTAGATATTGTACATGGGAAGTCAAGTGCATAGAATAATATTACGAAGGGCATTATCTTTGTTTGTTTTGTATTCGTGTACTTGATGGCTTACAAACTAGTGTAATTGACAGTGGGTCTCCCAGACATTAGTCAATTGGCAAAGCAGCTTTAATGTATTTTAACAACCATATTGAATCAATTCAATTGTGTGAAATGACTGCTCTATTTTCCCTTAGAAAGCAGCTAGTGTTTTCAGCTGACAGTGTTCCAGCTTAGCTAAACAAATATAACTTGCATGTGGCATTAGCATTATGGCTTTTCCTACAGTATCTTTATATTCTCAAGTAGTTTTCCCTGGTAAATGTCTTTAGCCTACAGCTTTCCAAATGTCTGGTTTATGCTGTTAAAAAAAATAATAGAAGCTCATGAAGAATTAATTGGATAATGGTAGGGAGAGACTTCCAAAAATGTATCTTGTTCAGTACTGACAGCACATAGGGTGGTGGAGGAAGGCAGGCTCCAAGGCTGACAGCAGCTGAATGTGCCGTCACGGGAGAGGTATTTTAGCTTGTAGGGCTGGTGTGAGCTGCAGGCCGTCACGTATAGCAGGAATCTGGGAGTCAATCACAACTCCCCTGCAGGGCAAGGAAAGGTGGACAAGCAGGAAGTTTTTCTCAGGTGCTGTGTTTTTTGAGGGCCCCGATGCGTTACTTTACAGCATGTTGTAATGCAGAGAGGGAGTCACAGCCCAAACAGGATCCATATCTCTCTCTCTTCTGTGTTACCTGCCAGACCTCCTCTCTTGTTGCATGCAGGTATTTTAGAAAACAGACAATTTGTTTATCCTTTGGCAGAGCTTAAAAGTTTTGATCTTGACTAAGGATGGCATAGTTGAGAGAGTGGTGCCCACAATAAGCTGGATAAATTAGTTTTATTTCTGTGATTTATAGTCCATATCAAATAGGTTTTGAAGCATAGATAGAAGGTGAGCTCAGGAGTCCTAGCTTAAAATAGCAACAGCAGGCTCAAAGCTTGGGCTGTGCTAGAAAGCATCCTTAACTGAATGAGGGATCTATCTCCACACATGGTGCTTCTGAGCTGGCAGAACTTCACCTTGTTGAGTGGCACAGTTGCCTGTTGTGTGGCAGATGACAGAAAGCACTGATGGCTGTTTCCTTGCCTCTCCTCTCCAGCACCCACTTTAAAGCCTGGCCAAATTTTCTGCTAAGTAGAGTTTGTGTTCTCTCATACTGACAGAGTTTAACCATAGGTAAAATTGAGTTGGAGCATGTGATAAATGCATATGAAGATTTTAGCTTCTTTCAAAGCCTTCTGAGAGGGAAAACACATTTTCCCGAACACCCTGGGCTGCTATAGAAAGGAAAGGAAGCCTCAGATCTCACAGGAACAGGACAAACACCTCTAGCTGCTAAGAAAAAGACATCCTGGAATTAGCTTGGTGAACAGGGAAGAGCAAGCAGGTGTGGCCACAGCAAAAACCCCAAAGAAGACTTTATCACTTGATCTTTGCAAACCACTAGTGTAGAGTTGAGACCAGAGTTTGAGTAAGGACCTTGAACTCTAAATATAGGCGTGGTTTCCCCTAGGAGCTGATGCTGGTAACACATTTTTAGAAAATGGTTAACTTAAAATAGCAGGAGCAGTAACTGTAAGTGGCCAGCACCACCTTCAGCACTTCCTAGAACTGAAGCACCAGGCAGGCCACTGAGCTCAGCCACACTGTACTGCCTTGGTGATACAGAAATCACTGGATGGATCATTACAACTAAGGCTGTGTTTTGAAACAGCTGTGCTGCTCTAGTTAGCTAACCAGCTGCTCTTGAAACTGCTTCTGAGAGGATGGTGCTGGTGCTTATCTGACCCTTGCAGCAACAGAAGACTGTCCAGATAGGTCCCTCTGGTGGCTTTCCATGCATGCAGGAGTGGGGAGCTGGCTGGGCTGAGCAACAGCTCAGCCTGCCCGGGCTGCTGGCACAGTTGGCTTTATTTGTATTGTGGGCTTGGTTAAAACAAGCTGGGCAAAATCCACAGCTGTGGGGTCCAGGCTCTCTCTCTCTGCTGCCATGCATTTTTTCACCTCTCAAGCATCTGCTGCTCTGACCTACTCAGATTCATGTTCTTATCATTTGTATAGGGCAGGTCAGTTGCCAAGTAAATGCAGAATAGGGCTGTTTAACTTTGGCTGTCTTGGGCATTGCTTCCCTTTAAGCAACTGAGGGGGAGAAGTCCTGCATATCCTATGATTAAAACCAGCTCCCAGCCCACATGTAGATGAGGCTAATTAGAATCCAAAACCCTAATCTTCCAAACTACACACAGTTTATCTTGTGCCAGTGCTAAGTTTAAAGAACAGGTCTGAACTGTGTTGCTACTTGCCTGTTGTTGAAAAGCGCTGTGAGTGGTGCATGTGTTCTGTACAAAGCTTACCCTTTTGTTTTGTTTGTAGGTAACAGTTATTGTCCTGGGAAACAAAACTGACCTCGTGGACCAAAGGCAAGTGGAAACAGAAGCAGCACAGCAATGGGCAAGGGCTGAGAAAGTGAGACTGTGGGAAGTGACTGTAACAGATCGGAAAACACTGCTTGAGCCCTTCACCTTCTTAGCTAGCAAACTCTCCCAGTCCCAGAACAAATCAACATTTCCCTTGCCTGGAAGGAAGAGCAAAGGGAATAACTGTGATAACTAAGCTACCTAAGCTGCCAGGTCACAGTCTAAGTCCTTTCTGTGCCATATGCTTCTCACAGTTTCACTTAAAGCAATAATCTCATTCAGCAATAAAACCCACAAGCTTATCGCTAAGAGGTATCCTTCCTTCTCATGGACTTGGCTTCGTAAAGTCACTGGTGATAAAAGCCCTGAAAAGCATTTCATGAGAGGAGTTATCTTGCAACAAGGGTTATGGAGGAGGGCAGGATGGGTGGAAACCTCTCTAGTTGGAGCTTTGACTGTGCCTGGATACAGCTACATTGAGGGACAAATCAACAAGCTTATTAAGCAATCCCCTTGCAGAGCTATAGCCTCTAGTCACAAATAGTACTGGCTGCAATAAAGCATTCAGCTTTAAAGAGAGGATATGTTTTTAATGGCAATAGTCCTTTTACCTTTGACTTTAAACAGGGCCACAGGGCTTTCTGATGCTCCAGGAGGCTGAGTTCAGCGTGTTGTTGCAGAAGGTTTTGGGGCAGGAGGAACAACTACCAGCAGATTGAGCTGCTGAAGTTCTGCTAGTGTCTGAAAGAAAAAAAACAAAGAAAAAACCCCAAATCTTGTGGGAGATACTAGAACAGATCTACCCTGACAGGAAACTTGTCAGCAAAGTCTGGCAAGTGGCGCTTTCAGCTCAGGAATTTATTTGTACAAACCAGAAAAGCTCTCAGAGCACTTATTAATTTAACTGCAACCTGAAGGACAGCATAGCTGTACATGGTTTTTTTCCAGCACGTCCAGTACAAATCAGTCACATTCACATAAGTGATATTTTGCTGAGAAACTAAACGGAGCAATTTTATATGCAGGAGGCGCTGCCTAGGCTCTGCTTAGTGCATTGCATAATACTCCCACCCAGCCATTCAACCCAGCTGCAGTAACCCACCCTCGGTATGAAGCTACAGGCTGGAAAACAAGTGGCATTACTTTATGAGAGTGTAGGATGCTGCCTTTTGGGTACATCCCCATGGCAAATGCCCAGAAATACCCATACACATGGCCTTGGTCCAGCAGCAGGAGCACAACTGCATGTGCTGTGTTTGAGTCTCCATGCTGGTAAACCTGTGCTGTAGGAATCTGCTGTTCTAGGTCAGCATGTTAGTGAACTAAACAAAACTGCATATAGAGGGACAGAATGAGCAACTGTTCACAGATTGGCCAGCCTTCAGCCTCTAACAACTTCTTATACTAACTGATACTAGCTTTTCTTTATATCTGAATACAAGAGTGGAGAGAGGGAGTGAAGTGAAGTACCCATTTCCCTCATTGTAATGGAAATACTTTTAAGTTGTTGTAAGCTGGGACTCAAGTTGTATATTATGGGAACTACTGTAGCAGAAACCCCTTGTTGATAGCAAAGCTAGGAGCAAGGGAGGAGTTCATTGCAATGTTAAATCCTATAACCTGGCCCAAAGGGACCAGGGGTGGAGATTGTAATGGAAATCCATTTTCTACTAAATTTATATTGTTTTGAATAGATATTGAGAATTTCACTGTAAGCCAGCAAAACCATGAGCAATATTTGCACTGTGATACCATAACTGCTAAACAGAATTGTGCTTGATAATCACAATTAAACTGTGTGCTTATAGCGTGGCTCTTTCTGAATACTGACACACTAAGTCCATCAGCATTACTGATGTCAGAGCAGCATTACAATTCACTAAAAATTAAGCAGGATGCCTAGCTTTATAATGAAGGTAAACAAAACTGTTTATGTGCTTTGCTCAATACAGTTTGGATTGCTGTGGCCAAGGAATGAGATAAGAAAGCAATTATGAATGAGCAAGCTCCCGTAATGCCCTGCTAGAAACATACAATTGTTTCCATTGCAACACTGCAGCTGAGTAAGCACTATAACACGACCTCCCCCAACTTGGCTAGTAGTAGTCATTGTCCTCAGTGATGCTGCAGAACAACACTCCCTCCTCACTCATTTCCTACGAAGCACACGTGTTCTTGAGGCTTCTCCCTACGCAGAAGACTGCATCTGCTTGCGTGCTAGGGAAGTGGGGTGACTTCAGAGCAGCATTGGTTCATCTCCTTGCTGCAACCTCTCACCAAGGAATTGGTTATGCTCCTCCTCTTCAGCTCTGTAGAACCCCTCTTCTAAAAAGGACCCAGTTCAGCTTTGACCAACCAAAATAAGCAAAGACCTCTGCTAACTGCACATTGTCACTGAAGCTGACTCTTGAGCCAGTGAAGTGCAGGTTGACAAGAACTGACTTAAAATGTGTGGAGATAGAAATAATGGAGATGACTGGTTCCTGTCCAGTTCTGCATCCCGCAGACTTGGTGCTCATCAACTGCCAAGACTGATGTCACCTGCAGGCTGCCAGAGCTATATTGTACAAGATCAGCTGGGTCACTCGCTCCCCTGGACACTCAGGACTTGACAATGTGTTAGGAAAGGCAGGAAGAAAAGGGATCGTCTGAATGGCAAAGGCCATTTTTCCAAAGAGGTTACAAAGAGGCAAACGTTATCTTTGATTTGTTTAAATTCATTAGAAACAAGTATAAATCATTTTGGGCATTCACATAAACAACCACCACCCACTGTTTTCTTTCATAGGCTTATTCTGCTGCTTTTTAGGTACTCAAATCAATTTTCCTTTCTAAATACCATAGTATTTTATTGACAAGTCGTGGAAAATGTAGCATCTCCTCTGCAATCCACACACAGTACTGAGTAAAAATTACACTCACTGTAGTACAGTTTTACATAGGGTTAATAAGTAAAGTACAGAATATAATGTAGTAGCTAAAGGGCAGAACACGTATTTTGTTCTTATTATGCCACTGACTCAAAACCTGTCCTAGGTCACTGGGATCACTTACCTACTACAAAGCTAGAGAGTCCCTTCACACGGTAATGGAGAAAAATTATTATAAAAAAGAAAAACCAGTAAATTGAATCATTTTTCTCTGTTGCTTTTAAATTTCTATCCTGCTGAATAAACTGTGCTGATCAGTCACCCCAAATGAGCTCCCTCACTGTGGCCAACTACAACAGCTAATTTAGCATGTCCTGGTAGCATAAAGCAAGGAGTTGACAAAAACCTACTGAGATGAAGCCATTTACCTCTTCATTCAGTGGAGAGGAGGAAACTGTTGCCAGAGATGCTCCCGGTGTAATGTAATAATGTACCAATAATTTTGCTAGGCTGAGCCAAGCAGCTGAGGGATCTCATACACCAAAACACACCTTGTGTCAAAGGACCACAGTTCAATAGAGGTTTACATACTACTGCCCACAACCACCTAGCAAAGGAAGGGTATTTCTAATTAACAGATTACTTTGGACAGAGTTAGATTTGAATGTATATAGATAGGAAGGGAAATATATAAAATATATAAAGAATTTACTGTAAAATACCAAAACAAATTTGAAAGTGCAGGTGACCATATAGCACTCAGAAGAACGTCACAAGGTGAAGTACTAGCCATGTGAAATGGCATCTGTACTTCCAGCCTTTACTTTAAAGGACTGGTCAAAAATGCTATATCCACAACTAACTGCACTGTTGCTACACACTGTAGCGTAAACACTATGTCTCCAGGAGATAATCTTTCTTAAGTAGTTAAAGGATCTACAGATTAAGTCTCCTTTACTCTCCTTTAAGGTGTCTTCTGCCAGCTTAAAAGGACATGATTCCTTCTCTTCCAAGTGGGCACAGACCACTCCATCAGAAAAACACAGAATGGTTTGGGTTGGAAGGGACCTTAAAGATCATCTAGTTCCAACCTCTGTGCCACAGGCAGGGACATCTTCCACTAGACCAGGTAAAAACATGAAGAATTATTCTCTTCTTCTGCAGCATAGCCCTAATCTGAACAGCACCTTGGAATTGAGGGTGAGGTCCCCAGCACCTTGGAGCTGTAGTCTTTGTGGTTCACTGAATCCTAAACCTAATCTGAATGGCATTTTGGCATGCCTAATCCTAATCTGAAGGTCATGGCAGCTCCAGGGACACTGGGGCTGCAAAAGGCATGCCGAGGGGAACACAGCACTGCACCAACATTGCTCCGTTAACACCTTTAACAGGCTATAATTCCATATTGTAATCCTCAAGCATACTGGGAGATGCTGTTCCGGAAAAATGACAAAGGCAGGCACTACGCAGAAATCTTGTCCTCTTCTTTTTTTTAAACATCTTTTTATTAGCACAGTAACAAATGCAGACTTAAGTAGCCCACAACATACAACCAATCCACTGAGTGACTCCTATTCCACGCCTTACAATTAAACAGCTTAAGGTATTTCACTACAGGTTACCGTAAATCCTGATTAAGACCTTTATTCTTTTCACAAAGATAGATTGGCTTATAAAATAATACACTAACTACTTCTCATTTCATATATGAGGCCATACATCCACCTCTCCGTATCACAGATCATGAGATGACAGTCTTTAATAAGGATTGTTAAATACCAATGTGCCCTCCATAGGGGAAAACAATCCCAACATCTTTTTACAAAGAAAAAAAAAAGAAGGGAAAAAAAAAAAAAACCCAAACCCAGCCCAGAACATAGTGTTCTTGGTGAGACGCCCCTCAAAGCGTTTCTCCACCTCCTCCCTGTGCAGGCGCAGGGCGGTGGTGAGAGCAGGAACCCAGCAGGTCCTTCACCTCCCTCCCACTGCCCCAGAGC
>JANHGB010049176.1:4652-25292 GCA_026283785.1 Coracopsis vasa
CCTCAGCACCCTCACAGGGAAGAGCTTCTGCCTAAGAGCTCATCTCAGTCTCCCCTCTGGCAGGTTAAAGCCATTCCGCTTGTCCCTCACTCCCATTCCCTTCACTCCAGCCTGCTGGGCTCGCTGGACACACATTGCCTGGGAGGTGGGAGATCAGGAGGCTGAAGTGGAGCCTGGGGGCTCCAACAGCCCCATGAATCCTGGGGCGAGTTGATCCAAATGGATTTTAATCCTTTTTCAGGTTTCTATGAGAAGAATCTCGTCTTTTAGTGGTTCTGGGATCCGGGTGGTCTCAAGAAGGAGCATTTTTAGTACCTCTGGTCAGGGAGCCAGCAGCCCAAAGCTTTTTAAATAGATCTTATTACTGTACTAGCATTGCCTTCTCCCAACACCCACCCTTATCCTGGGTGGGGATGTAACCCCTGCAGACACAGGTTAGAAGACCCAAACCCCTTCTTGCTTTACTCAAACAAAGGGGAATAAGCATCATGTCTTGGTCCCATCGTGTGGCTCCTGTTCTTCAGGTGAGCACTTTGGGAAGCCTCTGGAGCAGACAAGGAAGTGATTGAAGCTGAAAAAGGCTGAGGACTGATGTGAAGAGTGGGAAGGAGCAATGAGGAAAGCTGGGGAGGGATGGAGATGGCTGGAGCCCATTGCACACAGAGCACCCATCCCTGGGATGTCCTGCACTGAGCCACCACATCAGCACATGCTGCAGTCCCTGTCATCCCACAAGCCCCATCCTGTATCAAGTGTACCTGCAGTGGTTTCACACAATATTCCTACCCTGAGGGGCAATAAACCAGCACAGCCCTCTGCTTATGGGTCACCAAAACCCCATGGGGTGTTGCATTGTATTACAGGGACCACAGGCTTGTGAGCTGGTGGCAGTGGGCTTAAGGGGGTTGGAGGAGCAGGAAATCCATCTCCTTCCTACCAGGCCCCATCTCTGCCCATCCCATCTTCTTGGAATGGCCAGGGAGGGGTGAGGCAGGTCCTGAAGCTGTAAATCCACAGCATGAACCTGTTTGTTTGCCAAAGAATGACTGTGGTGACGTGCACCGGGGGACCTGAGGAGTCAGGGGTGAGGTTTGCAGCATCAGAGGTGGGACACAGCCTCCTCTTCCCTAGTGTGGGAATGGTCCCTGCTGTGCCATGGGGGACACAGGACAAGGCGAGAGGATGCTGGGGACTGGCACCCACTGCTCACCCCATGCATCCTGCAGCACCCATCAGCCTTCATGCGTTGCACTTTTACCCAATGCTGCAGAAACCAGAGGTAAATCCCTGTTTTCCTTCCCCTGCAGAGAGATGTTTTCCAGGATCCCTTCCCTGGGTACCATGTCACACCCAGCCCTCTGCCATCACTGCATCCTCTGTGGAGCCACTCACACCTGTGACCGGGGGGTTGTGATGGGGCTGTGTGTTGTGATGTTCTGTACAGCTTGCAATAACCCTTATTTCTTGCAATAACCCTTACCTCTTGTTGCACACTGTAGTAAACCATTACTTACATATCCTGTGGTTCAGCCTCTGGTCTCTCAATCCGTACCATTGCTGCTGCGGGGCTGGGGGCTTCCAGGAATGAGCCTGAACTGGTCCAGCAGGACCAGCCCATGGGTTCCAGCCTGGCCAACCTGTTGTGTGAGCACCAGTGTTCATCCTCACCCTGCTGAAGTTCACCTGGATGAAACCACAGGGATTCTCTATGCAAAACCCTTCCTGGATTCAATAACATGACCAGGGATGTCCAAGCCCTGGCACTTCCCTATCTGTTTTCCACCATGTCCAACACTTGGGATTGTCCCCAACCAAGGAGCAGAGGCAGAAGAAAACCCCTCATTTGGGAATACCGCAGCTTTCCCTGGCAAAGAGGTGTGGGAACAGCCGTAGGGTTTCTGGTGTTTAAGGGGTGCAGAGGGAAAGCTGCCACCATGCATGATTTCTATATAACTCTTGTACATCAGCGGTCAGTCCTTAGGTTGGGGCAGCTGGAAAAGGGATTATTTATAAGGAAAAATAAATATTTATAAGGATCTTATAAGAATATATTTATAAATACAATATTTTTATAAGGACAAATAAGACCCAAAGGAATTGTTTATGGTCTTCATGCTGTGAGATACAAGATCACAAACCCAGCAAGGGCAAGGAAGCGGCTGGTTAAGAGAAGGGAGATGTGGTTGGAGCCCATCACCGACCTGGGGAAGGGGCCTGGGGAAGGGATGCTTCCCTGTGTGTCCAGATTTGGGGTTGATGCTCCTGTGCCTGCATCGCCTGAGGCTGTTTCAAGGCCAATTTCAAGCTCTGTGTGGACGTGATGGAGGCAGTGGACTCCAGCCACCTCTGGCCAGCGAGCCCGCGGCGAGGGCTGTGTCCCTCATAGCAAACAAGCTCCTGTCATTTCACTGCTCCAACAGGAACTGTTTTTACAGCAAATCCCTCCAAAATAGAAATCAGAAACAGCCGCAGGCATTGACCGAGCCCTGGTGCTGCAGGACCGGTTGCACAGTGGGCGACAGGGATGGGGACAGCATCAGGGGATGGCAAACCCTGCTCCAGGGACCCTGGGTGAAGACTGATGCCTTCAAACCCATCCAAGTGGGCTTAGGGCATCACCAGGGTGAGGAGCAGCCAGATGGCCACTGCCGACTGCCCTCATCCTTCCTTATTCCCAGGATAACATTTTTCTGGGATACCCACTCAGATAACATTTGCTGCCGCACAGCAATGGGATTTTCCGTGTTTTCCATTCCACAGCCTGGGAAAGCCTTTGCTTCCTTTCTTTTAGGTCTTCCTTCTTCATGGCACGTGCTGGGTGGTGTTTCAGGTCTGAAATAGCAGGGAGGAAGCTGTGAAAAAGGGAACAGGATTGTGCATGGTCAAGGCAAAAAAGGATGGGTGTGAGTGGAAGAACCTCCATGAGGGATGCTGAGCCCATCACCGAGGACTCGGTTCTACACCCTGCTCGCTTGATAAACACACCCCTGAATAGCTCAAAGCTTTTCAGTACCCAGGGGGATCCCTGTCACCACCACAGAAACCCCAAAACCAGAGGATTTACCCCAAAAGTGACCCTTTACAGAGAGAGCAAAAACCCCAACACGAAACCAGGGGAGGAAGCAGCTTTACAAAACACTGTTGAGAAACTGCCCCGTCACACCCCGTTTGGAGAGGAACATCCCCACCCCGCAGCAGATAAGTGCTGTGCTCATCCCACTGCAGCGGGTGAGCACCTTCCCTTGGGACGCGGAGCGGCTCCGAAGGGCCGAAGGTAGGATTTAGGGAACAACGAGCCTTAATGGAGGAATTCCTTGGATCACCCTGGAAGGGCAATAAGCTAATTCACTGGGCAGCTCCAGAAGCAGGAGCGGGGATTTATTTCCTATGGGTTTTATGGGGTTGAACACAGGGGGAGGGCAGGCTATGGGTGTCCTGCTCTGGGTTTCTCCCAGTCTATGCTGATGTGGTCCCGTGTGGATGCAGGAGGATGCTGTCCCTGCAGGATGCAGGGGGGAGCAGGACTGTGGGTGTCAGAGAGGACAGTTTATAATGGAGCTTCTTTTAACAATAATGGATGGATTTAAGCTCTGGTTTCTGCTGTGCAGGATGTAAAACCCCTCCCGGGGCTGCAGGGTTTGTGCCAGCACCGGAGCTTTGGATCAGCTGCAGGACCCCAACACCATCCCGAAGGTGGGACACGGCTCCTGTTTGTTCCGTGCTCACCTGATCCATGCCAAGGAGGAAGCCTCAGCACAGCAGCATGGCACGGGCAGCCTCTGCTCTCTGCTTCCGTGAGTTCCACTTTGTACCCCTAAATCCAACCCTGCCCCAGGGCCCCATCCCACCCCCGGCACCAGAGATGCTCCTCATCTTTTCATCCCCATCCCGCTTGGCTCTGGCATTCCCTGCGCTCTGCCTCCCATTCCCATCGGTATCCGCAGGGAGTGGGAGTTTTTCCCAGCTACACATTAGAAATCCTGATTTATCCCTTTTCATCTTCTAATCCCACCTTGAGGCTGCCCGGGCTGGAGCAGGCTGCGGGAGGCTGCTCCCTGCATCGTGATCCACTGAATGTTATTACATGGATGCAGAAAAGACCCTTCCCAGGCTTTGAGCCTGGATCTGCTCCAGAGCAGCCCCCAGCTGCCTGCAGCTCCCTTCATGGATGGTTTGTGACCCATTTCTGCTTCGTTGCAGGTTTCTCTGCAGACCTCGTGCACGCAGCACTGGTGAGTCACTGCTGGGCACCCCAGGGCTTTGCCATAGCCTCGCACCCGGTGCCGGGAGCAGCAGAACCATCACCTCCCCACTGGCCCCATAAGGAGCCTGTGACCCTGTGCCACCCCATCCCTTGCTCACCCACTGCCCTGCTCTTAAACCAAGGGCTGGATCCTAAACCTGATGCGCTCCCCCCGGCCAGCTTCAGGGAAGCAGGCACAGACCCACTGCTGAAGGGTCCCACCTCCATGGTGGCTTTTGTCCCCATGCAGAACCCAGGGCAGTCTTGGGGCTGCTGCAGTTCTCAGCTGCTTATGGCTTGTGAGCAGCAGCCACCGTCCAGGTCAGGTCCCTTTCCCTGTGTTTAATAATCCCTTCTTCCCATTCCTGAGCATTCCTTTATCCTCCTCCCCAGGCTGCCCTGATCATCGGAGCCGTCCTGTGTGCCCCTGAGCAACACACAGGGTGAGTACCAGCCTCAACAGGGGGCTCTTATGACCTGGGGGGCACAGGCAGTGGGGCTGGCGGGGGGATGCTGCGTTACTGCCCCATCCCTGTCACAGGCTGTGACAGGTCACTGGTGCTGCAGTGATTTACAGCCTCGCACAGCCGGTTCTGGGCTGGGATCTCAGCTCTTGTTGTAGCACAAACACACCAAGAGTTCCCTTTCCCTGTGGGACTGACGCAGACACAACGGGAGCCTCCGCCAGGTCCCGGCTCTGCTGGTTCCTCTCTCATCCAGCCGTGGGGATGGGCAGCCTCATTCCTGCAGGACATCCCCCTTGGCACCACCCCAGCGCTGGCTTTAGGGGCTGTTTTCATGACACCCGGAGTTATTCCTACTTACATCACACAGTGGTCAGGGTGAAGGGGGATTTCCCATGGGAATGAGCGGGTTCATCCTCAAGGGGGCATTGGGAGGTAACTTGGATGGTGAATGCAGCCGTGTCCCCCCAACGCAGCCTCTCAGCCTCGCTCCTGCAAGGTTTTCCATGCATCCCGGACAACGATCTTCCCGCTGCCGACATCCTTGCCTTTGCAGAGGGGCTGCAGAACAGAACAGAGGAGCTGAGCAGTGCCCAGGTGAGCAGGGGCAGAACGGGGGGCTGTGAACCCCATGGATCCCAATGGGGAGCCGGGGCGAAGGGGATCCCATCCCGCTGGCATTGACAAGGCATTGGCTGTCCCTGGCAGCTCTCCTGCCTGGCCGGGCTGCTCGCTGCCAGGAACCTGACGGCTGCTTTCGGCAGGTACCCGCCAGACCTGCTGCTCTTCTTCGAGTGAGTATCGAGGGCGGCACGGGGCTGGGGCCACATCACAGCATCCAGCGGGGCCCGTGCCCTGGATTCAGACACCGTGCCCTGGATTCAGAGCCCGGGGCACGTGGGAGCTGTGTGTGGGAGAAGAGCATGGCAGGAATCTCCTGCATCAGATCCATGCGGGGCACTTCCAGCCCTGCAGACACCCCCGGTCCTCTCCTCACTGAGATTGGGGCTGCACAGCCCATAGGATGGGGTGGATGGGGTTGGGAATCCCGCTCCAGACATACTCCCCAGCATAAGGACCCTCTGGCCCTGTGCCACTCGGCACCTCATTGCTCCAAATGGAGCACCGGTGTAAAACTGGTTCCCCCATGCCTACAAAGGCAACATTAGAATCATGGAATGGTTTGGGTTGGAAAGGACCCTTCCAACCCCCTCTGTCTGAAGATCCACCTGGACAAGAGGAGCCCTTCGCCCCGTTCCTGCCCCCAGCGCTGACTCTTGCTCCCCACAGCTTGTCCGAGGTTCATAATGGGACCTGCGAAGCGTTTTATGCCCGAGCTTCCCATGGGAACCTGGAGCTGCTTCCCAAGGGCTCAGCGCAGCGCTCGGGGCTGCTCCGTGGGGCTCTGGCCTGTCTGGTGAGTTGGGACAGGCCTGGGGGTGTCCGGGTCCTGCCCCCTCGCCAGGCACTGGTACAAGGCGCTCTTTGTCTCTCGCAGGGGGTGAGGAGCAGGCGCCTGAGCCCGGAGCAGCTCGGCAGCCTCGGGGCCCTGGTGTGTGACATGGAGCCAGGGATCATCACCGCCTCCGATCCCGGGATCCTGGAGAACCTGAAGCTCTGCTCAGCGCTGACCGGGGCCCAGCAGGATGCTCTCAATGCCGTGCTCCTCAGTGGGGACACAGCGTATGGGTGAGGAGCCTTCACGTGCTCTCACTGCTTGGGTGATGAGCACCGGGGTGGCGCAGCCACGGGGATGCTGAGCTGCTCCTTCTCCCCATGGCCACAGGGATCCTTCGAGCTGGGATCTGCAGACTCTGCAGAACCTGGGCCCGCTGGTGCTGGCTCTGAACCAGACCACACTGGGCTTGGTGACCAAGGTAAGACCCCTCCTTGAGACCCTAGGGCAAGGTGCCCATCAGACCCTAGGGCAAGGTGCCCATCAGCCAGCTCAGTGCTGGGGCTGCGGGACCAGCACCCTCTGCCCCCCGGCAGGCAGCGCGGGAGGCTTTCGGCAGGAGCATCGCTGCTGCGTACGGCAAACAGGGACGTTCCCAGCGGGAGAAGTCCCTGACTCTCCTCAGGGCCCTCGCAGCAGCATCGGATTCATCACATCCCAGGCTGAGGCGGAGCGCTGACCGTGAGCGCTTCCCTTTACTCTTGGGAAGGAAAAGTGGCCCCAGGGAGGGGATGGGACCAGGCTGAAAGCTGTGGGATTCCCATAAAGCAGCTGGGGAGATGGGACAACACAATGTGGGGTTTGCCCTTACCTGGGAGCAGGAATATGATGGGAAGGAACCAGAGCAAGGAGAAAACTCGCAAGCAGGGGTAGCACCAGGATGCTGCAAGGCTGGAGGATGCTCCCGTACATGACATAGGAAAGGGCTCACCTTACCTGAGCATCTTTAGTTGCCTTCAATAGAACAAAGCACACGGGATAACATTAAGGAATGAAAGTGAATAAGGCATCTACATGGTTTGGGGACTCGGGATGGGAGGATGAGTTGCAGGAGATTCCCTGTTCATTCACTGGAGCTCTTCCAAGGGCTCTGCAGGACCCGGGCCAGGCAGGAAGGGGGGAACCATCAGCCTGATGCGCTCTGCCTGCCCACAGGCTGCCTGTCTGGGCCCATCACCGCCAGCACCATCACTGACCCCTTCTTGATCATCGACTACGACACCAGCGAGCAGTTCAGCCTGTGCCTGAGCAATGAGGTTGTGAAGGAAAACCTGAAGCTCCTGCTGCAGCAGCCGCTCCCCACAGCCTACCTGCAGGCCGTGAAGAAGAAGCTGGATCAGGTGATGGTGACACAGGGCAGGAGCCCCCAATAGTGTGGGCAAGCCCTGCTGCGGGAACCGGCATCACCGGCGCAGGGATGAAGGCACCCGAGCGGGTCCTTTGCATCCATTTCCTCCTCCTTTTCCCTTCCCTGACCCTGTTCCCTGCCCCACTGGCCTGGTCCCACAGATCTACCCCTCGGGCATCCCGGAGGAGCAGCTGAAGCAGCTGGGCACCCTGTCCCGCTGGTACTCGGCAGAGGAGATCAGCCGGTGGCAGGTGACATCCAGCGACACGCTCTCCATCCTGCTCAACCCCTCGGATGGGATGTGGAACATCCGCCAGGTAAACCCATGGCAGCAGCAGGGATGGATGCTGGGGAGCCCAGATCAGGAGTGTTCAGTGCCCAAGCCCAGCGTGGTGGGTGCGTGACACACACAATTCCATCAGGAGCATCTTCCTTCCCTCCTGAACTGTGTTTCCCAGATCCAGCAGCTCCTCAGCAGGTTCCTGTCCCTGGGGGGCACCTTGACCGGCCCTTTGCTTCAGCAAATTGGGGGACGACTCCTGTGCAGTCTGCAGGAGAAGCAGATCCAGCAGATACCTCCAGAGGCGATCAGGTAAGCCAGTGGTAGGGATGCTTTTCAGCCCTGTGAGAGCGCTGGGACCATGGTGGAAGCAGGCAGTGGGATGGCAGACCCCCACCTCCATGCAGGCAGCATGGTGGGATGGCCATGTCCTGCTTCAACTCCTGCCCAAGCCACCAGCACCACAAGCAGGGACACACCACTCATCTCCTCCAGCCAGCTAAAGGGATTTGGCTGTGATTTAGGGCCATGCCACTGGCTCTAACCTATGCCCATGCCTTCCCCAGGACCGCTGGACAACTGAGCATCTCTTCCTGCTCTCAATCCAAGAAGGACCAACTCTACAGAAAAGCCCATGAGGCCTTTGCTGACCTGGTTGGCACCCCCAAGGCCTATTACTGCAGGATTCGGCCATACCTGGGTAGGTGTTTGAGCCTTCATCCTGCTTCCTGAGGTTGGGCATCTCTTCCTTGGCCATTGGGGTTTAGCATCTCCAAAAGCATTCGGAGTGTTTGCGTGTTTCCAGGTGCCCCGTGTGCTTTCTTTAAGGTGGAGCTCCAGCAAAGGACCTGAAAGACTTGGCTTCAGCCGGCGTTGCCATAGACATGGACATCAGCACCTTTCTTGCCCTGAATCCCAAAGCGCTGCAGGTAGATCCCTGGAGCGCTGCTGCTCTTCTCCACGCCGCAGAGCAGGAGAGGTGAGGACGAGCAGTGACGATGCCGTACATTGCAGAACCTCACAGTCACGGATGTGAAGAACCTGCTCGGGCAAAACCTCCCTCAGCTGAAGGCGGCTGAAAACGAGCCCTCGGTGATGCTCTGGGTGAAGAGACAGTCCCAGCGGGAACTGGACTGTGTCCTGGGAATCGGCCTCACAGGGGGGCTGCAGGAGCCCAGCCCCACAGGGGCAGCCACCCCTCCTCACCCCACCGTCCCCATCGCTATTGCCATCAGCAGCAGCCCTACCACTGACTCAAGCACCACCAAGGCCCCCATCCCAAGTGCCACCACCCCAGTCCCTGCCCCTGGTGCCACCTCCACTGCCCGCCCTGCTCTGGCCACCAGCCCCGTGGTCCCATGCTCCAGCCCCAAGCCTGCCCCCAGCCTCCTCACCACCATCCTTGCCATTGCCAACCCCAACGCCACCTCTTCCAGCTCCATCCCACCCCCTGCTCTCACCCTGGGAGCCACCACCAGCACTGCTGTTGTCACTAACCCCAGCACCAGCACCCCACTGGTGTCCATGAACCCCCCAGCATTAGGGGGCACCCCTCATCCCAGTCCTGTTACCGGTAGCACCGTCACCCCAAGCACCCACAATGCTCCCAGCATCCTTGTTGCTAACTCCACCTCTGCACCCACTGGCACAGAAATAAGCCTCCCTCCCCATAAGCCCAGCCTGATTCCCAACTCCACCATCTCCACCTCCTCTGCGACCAAGACAACATCACCAGCTTGCAAGACCAATGGTCCCACAGCATCTCCCAGCTCTGATTCCACCACCATCAGTAATAACACCACTAAAACAACACCCGCAGGTGGGCCAGGGTCACCGAGACCAACACCCAATGGATACATCATCATGACACCTGAACCTGGTAAGGCGTGAAGGTTTAGAGTAGGGAAAGGCTTAGGAGGCCAGGCAGAAGTCCTCATGGACAAGCAGGAGCTGATCCAGCTTGTTCCTGGCCAGGTTTAATACTGATGTGCTGCTGGCCACAAGGAACCCTGGCTAGGCAGGTAGCCACATCTCCATGGAGCATTGCAGCCCTGGAGCTGGCTGCCTCCAAGCCTGTGGGCTCTCAGGTCTGGCAAGGTGCACCTTAAAGTGGCTCATCACCTTCCCTAAAGTGCTCCAAGGAAAGCTGGAGTAATTCCATTGATGCCAATGCACTGGGCTGCTGTGCACCAGGCAAGGATGTGGCCTTGTTGTTTCTGAGTAGCTTGAATGACTCAGATTTACTCCTGCCTTACACTGGTGAAAGTAACAGAGACTCAGCCAGGTGACATTTACAGCTGGGGTGCAGGTCAGTGCCTGAGGCACGGGTATGGGCAGTGTCACTAAAACACTGTCCTGGCTCTGGGATACCTGAATCCCAAAGCCCCCACAGCTCACACGTGCCATTTACCTGGATAATCCAATTCTTTCTGTGTTCTCCACCCAGGATCAGGATCCAGGCTCTCCTCTTGCCTAGTGTATGTGCTGATTACCGCCGTGGGAAGCTCCCTGCTGCAAGGGCTCCTCTGACACTGCCACCTCCAGCACCACACTCACAGGAGCCCTCCTTTAATATTCACCGCCCCACCAAGCACCGGTGCTGGGATATTCCCTGCTGGAAAGCAGAATCCCAAGAAAGGAGGAGGTTCTCCTTTGGATACCAGCAAATTCACTTATTATTTTGAGGCCGGGCAGTGAAAGGAGGACATTTGTCCAGCCCAAAGCAGCCCAACGGGTACTTACTAGCTAGTTGCTCTGTGTAATACAATCACCAGCAATCCTGACTCCTCTGACAATGCGGTAGTGCTGACAGCAGGCTCAGTTCCACCAGCTTTACTCGCACTGAGTAGTAGTTTACTTCTAAGCAGTCCCCTGGGCTCTATTGAAACAGTGGGACAACTCAGGGATTTGAGTTACTGGCCATTGCAAAGGAAGCAGAATATGGCCTAGCAACGATCAACTAAAAGGTATTTCTCTTGTTTCATGAGCTCCTGAGATGTTCTGACCAGGATTTGTTCCAACCACACAAACTCTGCTTTGAGGGATGAGTAACTGAAGACAGTTTCTTGATTACTTGATTCAATGCTATATAATAAAACATCAACCCTTTTTTCCCCCCTAATCCAGTGTGTTCTCCATGTGTTCAGTGCTTTGTGTTGTAGTTTTTCTACTTAGCTTAAATCTAAAGAGTTTCCACTTCTCTTGCTCTGACTTTCTTCTTTATCTTAGTGTCTCCTTCTCCAATAGCTCCTCTACAAGAGCGTGTTTCTCTCTCCAACTTGCAGATCTTCCATTCAATAATGTCATTCTCCTTGGGCTGAGGAGATTCTTGCATGGCAGTTGTTGAGAGTGACTCAAAGCACAGAGAAACAACTCCAGGTTTCCATTAGAGCATCAATGCTGTTACAAACAGTGTTCCTTACACCAAGCTTTCTCCCACCCAAGCTAGTGCCCAGCACCATGGGATGCAGGCAGTGGGAAGTGCCTCTTGCCACCCAGAGGCCTGCAGTGAAGGACGATCAAGCTTCTCCTCAACCATTTATTATGTCTTTGCAGGCAGGTTCTCCTCCTGGGGGAAAAGTAGGATTTCAGGGGCTGGATACAGGCTGCACTGAGGCTTTTCTGGACAGAAATTCCCAAAGAGTGATAGGAAAAAAGGCACTGGAAAACCTTACACAAAGTTCTTCTCCCCTCCCCCTGAGGAAGCTGAGAAGAGCCTCAGCTCTTGAGGGTTGAGTAGTCAACACCAAAGAAAAGTAACAGGTATGTCTGCGTTTCTGGCCATCTGGACCAGTATCTGCAGACACAAAGGTGCAGGGAGTCTGAATGAAGAGAAGACAACAGCAACTCATCCTTTTGCTTCTGGCATTTTTTACTTACTTCCATTATTTATTAACAATCAGCTGGAAAACTTCATTCCCACTCAGAGGCCTTGGCAGTGGCAAGGGAGGAGGCTCTTTGCATGTTAACAATTACATTGCTCAGAGCAGCCCATTTGCTCACCCTTAAACCCACCAGGGTTGCGCAGTAAGATACTGACATCATTTGTGTTGTGGTGGTATGGCTGGGGCTTACCTGGGCTTGGTCTGTACAAAAGGCAAAGATCCTGTTCTGAAGAGTCTGAAATGTTCCCTTCAGACACAACACTGTTTTTCCAAGTGATTTGAAAGACAAAAGTACCTAAAAGTGAACCCTGGGCTGCATAACAGTTGCCTGCTAGCACTGAGCATCCCCTCACCCCCCAGGCATGGCTGTCCCAACAGGCCTCAGAGCAGGTCATAGGCTGGTCCTCCTCATCTTGCTTTCTTTTGAGGGGAGACTTTCAAGAGAAGACCCACATCATCAGGAAACTGGTAAGCAGAGCAGGCAGGAGGTGGAATATCGTGGCCACAGTACCCAGACAGGCTGAGGATGGTGCTAGAGGAAGAAGAGGGGCATTAGTACAAAGAAATCAATGACTGAACCATTCCCCCATGGCACAAAACATCTCTTCCTGCCACATCCAGGGAAGATCTTTGGCTTTCTAACTATAAGAAACAGCCACCCCTAAGAGCACAACACTCAGAGGCTCTACCATAATACCTACACTGAAATTTGGGTGTGATGAGGTTGATGTAGCCTTCTTGTGTTCCCCCAGTGAGCCCAACACGCAGTTTATCCAGTTCGGATTGTTTCTGCCTTTGGACCCACTCCCAGATGGGAGAGGTTCTCTGCCATTTATTCAGATCACCAAGATGCATCCCCAGCAAGCCCTTAACCTCCAAAGGTGTCAGGCTCTAGGAGGAATCAAAAAGCAAGAATTAGAGGTATAAAGCAGGAGTGGAAATAATAGCTCTGACCAAGAGCCAGAGGAGGTTTCTATTAGCAATGTGAAGAACAAGCAAGACCAATTTGTGGTGAATGGTTTCAACTGGGACAATCTTCCCTTAGGCAGGGGAATGAATTTGATGGAGTGCCTCCTGATTTAGCCCAATGGACAAACACAACCAAAATCAGCGACTTGGCACAACACAAATGCAAGGAGCTAAACAATTTCAAGGTTCAGCTCACCATCAAAGAGTCTCTTCTTAGCTCCATAAAAGTACTAATGTTCATGTTCACATTGTCCTTGCTTAGAGCTTTGAGATCTGCAGCAGGAGCACCCCCTGAAAGAAAGTAGATCAGAGCATGGAGGACAGCATCACACAAACAGTGCTGTGTGTCTGTATAACATGAGTTAAAAGCATGGCTCCAGAATTTATTAGGCTGGGCCTGCTAACGGAGTGAATCCCAACTGCAAAATATATGGATGCTACTTCATTTTGCTGGAGGTTATTATTGTGTTGGCCATTAAACCCCTCTGTGACAATGCCAGATGCTAGGCAGAGGGGTAAGGAGAGTTTGCTCAGGCTGTGAATAAATTCTTGGCTTAACAGGGAAGAGTATAGTTTGTGACATGGAGAAGGGCATCAGCAGCCTGACTTCTCATGGATGTAAGCAGATCTTACCCATCCCAGAAGTCATGAGTTTGATTTGGGATTTGACTGGGATAGTCTGACAATTGATTTGGGTGACTTTAAGTCAGGTAGAGAATCTTTCAAGAGCATTTTATGCCACCTACATGCTGGAAAGGACTGAAACTTCTAACAAGTTGGCTTTGAAAATTCCCTAATCTTGGATGTATTAGATACTCATTCAGCTTCTGGCTAAGACCTCTCTCTTTTCCCGTAACACACTGCTCTTTCACATACCCAGATATGGTTCAATAAGCTGATAGTAAGCAGGTGAACGTCGCTGGTCTGAGAAAGCAGTTTTTGCTTTAGCATACAAGATCTCTTTTGAACGCTCTGAACAGCCTGAGAGATTCAGAGATGCCAGTCTGCAAAACAAAGATGATTTAGGCAGAGAGAACTTCAACCTGTGTCCATTTTTAAGTATTCTGAGTATCTCTCTGGGATTCTCTGTATAGGAAAGGTGACTCCCTCTTCCCAGTAGATAGAAGAGGTATGGACAGAAGTAAAGACAAAAAACATACTGTCTTAGCCTCCTGCTCAAAATGATGTGTCTTCTAAGTTATGGTGGTTCTGATGGTGCATAAGTTTTATGTGCTTGCAAAGATGTAGTTAATTTCACTTACAGTCTTTCAAAGGACTTTAAATTTCATTTCATTAACTCTCTCTTGCCTCTAGATAAAAGCAAGCATGCAGACCACATCTGTTGTCAGCTGAGCTGCAATAAAGAGAGCTTGATCACAAATCGGAGCCCTTCCTGGCAGGATGGAGAACAGCACACACAGAGCAGGTACTAAGTTGCTTCCTAGATTTCCTTTCACCAAGTGAAAAGGAAAATGCACTTGCTGAGGGGAAAATGCTTTTGCATGAAGACAAGAGCATCACAGTATTTCACTTACTTCAAGTTGTTGGAGTCTATCATCTTCAGCTCGGTCTCATTTAGCAGGTACACATATTTGGTACCAATTGCATTCAGAGCAGTGACATTCAAGGGGTTTCCCAGGTCAATGTATCGTTTGATTATTACAGAAGCCTAAAAACACATTTGATTTTAACTTGGTTTCAACTCCCAAAGAAAAAAGAACTGCAATAATTACAATAATAAAACCAAATCATTTCCAATCTATTAGTTTGGACCTCAAGGATAGGGCAATCACCTTTGGGCCCACTAAAGCAACAGCTCCCAAACCAGGAAGCAAACATAGGCAGTAAAGCAAACCCAACTTCCTACCAGATCATTAGCATGCTCACTTCTGAGCAAGGCAGCCAGTGTGTCAGCTGAAGATATATTCCATTTGGAAACATCCTCACGGGTGATGATAGAAAGGAGAGAGTCCAGTTTGTGCAGCAGACTTTCAGGATACCCATCAGGATACATCTGTGGAAAGATTGTTGTTATTGCTATGAACACTCATTATCATGCCTGTGTTTATGAATTTATGCTCTTCAAAATTAACATGGAAAAGTCCAAAAGGTCTGCAAGGAATAAGAAACCAAAGCCAGTGAGGTTGCATGAGCACATCTGTCCTTTTTCTGCTTCACAGCTCAAGCAAGCAGGTCCTGGGGGAAGGACCAAACCTGAAGCACTGTGAACTGGCTCAACACAGACCTGAGCGGGCACTGGTGAAGGCTAATCAAATACTGGGCTCCCCTAGAAGCAGCACCACCAGCAGGTCAGGGAAATGATTATTTTCCTCCACTTGGCTGGCACTTATGAGAGCCCCACTGGATACTACATCCAATTTTGGGCTCCCTGGCACAAGAAAGACTTTGCCAAAGTGTAGGAAAGACCAGCAAGTCTAGCAGAAGGCAATGCTGGATGGGGGGCAGTGAATACAACAAAGTGGGGCAGTGGGACTGAGGGAGGTGGGAGTTTTAGTCTGAAGAAGAGATTAGGCAAGGATTTTATTACTGTCTTCAGCTATCTATTAGGAGATTATAGTGAGGATGAAGCCACACTCAGAGGTGCACAGTGAAAGGAGAAGGACCAAGAGGCAATGAAAAGCCTGATTAGATACTAAGAAACACATATTTTTGCAGTAAAGATGGACAAATATTGGAAGAGGAGCCCAGACACATGGTAGAGTCTCAGTCCTTGGAGACACTTAAGTTCAAGTGGAGAAGCCCCTGAGCAATCTAATCAGGAGATAAATGGACCTTCTTCAGCCTGGCATTACCTCATCCAGATGCTCCTTCAGCACAGCCAACTGCTGCCAACTGAAGGCATAGCTCAGCATCTGAGAGAGATGATTCTCCAGAGAGACGTTCTTCAGGCAAGCACGTAACTCCTCAGATGGGTAGTTAAGAGGCATCAAGGCATCTTCAAGAACAGCCTCTGTTATCTGCTTCCCAGATGGGCAACCTGTTGAAGCAATCACCAGCTGTGCTCAGGGTTAAATCCTTGTGCTTCAAAGCTTCGAATGCTCCCTTGTGGAGAGGGACAGGTATGCAATCCTGGCACCACCCTCCTCCTGGGTGACCTGCCACCCAGTGTTTCATAGCTCAACTCAGTCACATGTAGGGACACCCACAAGCACTAGGGTCAACCCTGACACCAGGGGAATAGATCAGAGAGAGCTCTCATACCATCAGCACGCTTATGCCTGGTAGGCAGAAGTTCTTCAACAAGAGTGGCCAGCTCTTCCCTTGACAGAGGTGAATCATGTGCAAAGTTTTTCAGCCAAACAGTTAAAGCATTCTGCAAGGAAGATGTTTCATCAGGGGGCTATTGCAATCCTGGGTGTTCCACCAACATAGCAAGTGGCTACTCACACAGACAATAAACATCCATAAAGTATTATGGGCAGCAGACCTGCTGCTAGAGATCATTCCTTGGGAAGCCAAAGGCAACTTTCTAAATGCTTAGACTCATATTCCACAGCCCATGAATGAATCTACCCCCTCACAAAGCACTGTATATAGTTACTACTGCTTTCCACCTCCAGCCCTCTTCCAGCAGTTACAGGAAGAGGATGACTGTGATCTAGATTTGCAGTTCCAGGCTGCCATCCTCCCATCTCATAGACCATTCATCCCCTTTGGCACCACACTGTTAAATGAAGACTACTGAAAACATACAGGCTGAACAGCTCCCATCATATTTCTTCCATACTGCAAGACCCTCTATGAATAACCCACCTTGGGGATCTGCTTCAAGATGCTGTGATCAAATACAGGAATCAACCCACTGAGCTCATTCAAGGTGAAAGCCGACCATGCTGCAGGAGGTCTGCATACAAGAATTAACAGGGATTAGCTTTCAAGGAAGAACCAAAGAAGGGAAAAAACCCACCTTAAAGGCTGTCAGGATTAAGCCTTTGTAGCATTTGAACTTAAGAGAAGATAAGATTTAAGTCCTAAGACTTCTCAATCACTTTGTTACACACAACTTCATTCCAGCAGAGCAGGAGCAATTGAGAGCAACGTGAACAAGGGCAGCTGGATGAGAAAACGGCATTTAACAAATACATTGTTTTCTTAAGCATGAAAACCAAAGAGTGTCTATCATTTACTATTGCCCAATTCAGTGCCAAGATCTCAGGGTATGTAACACAGGAAGGGAAGATATTTGGCTCCCTGGAGCATGTCTCTGTTAGATACAGCATGGGATTTACCGAGCATCTGTCAGTTCAACAGGCAGAAACAGATGCTTTCTGAAAGCCAGTGGCTGACAAACAGCCAGAGCCACCTGTGTCCATCAGGACAGCCTCAGGGAAGTTTGGTTAATCATAGGATGGTTTGGGTTGGAAAGGACCTTAAGATCATACAGTTCCAATGCCCTGCCATGGGCAGGGATGAAAACCAGACCAAAGGAAAGGCTTTTATAACTAGAGCAGGTAAGACACAGAAGTGAATGCATTTCTCAGTGGAATTCCAGCCAAACCTTACAGCTGAAAGAAGTTCAAATAAATCAATGTAAAAGACCAAGTGTAAAAATCAAAAGCAAGGAATTATTCTAGTTTCTGATCAAGCTGGTTGGCTGCAGTTCACCCAGGTCTTACCAGGACAATGGTTTTAAGGGACCTGTTTTGCTGATGCCAAAAGAAAAGCACATACCCAAACGTAGTGTTACCACTGCTGACGATGCTCCTAATGGCCTCTTTTTGGTCAGGCAGGAAAGAGTCACACTTGCTTAACTGCTTCAGCAGATTCCCACCAGAACTTGTAATGTATTCTCCACCCAGGTCACAGACCAGACGTCCCAGAACCTCTGCATTTTCCTCAGTTACTTGTGTGCCAGGAATTCTCTGAAATAACACAAGACAGAGGCATTGAACACAACTGTAGAAGAGCATTCTTGTTCCTGCTGCCAGCTGAGAACCCCAAGGTCTCCCTCCCCAGGCTTGCCCCCTGACCACGTACCAAACATGCTAAAGCTTCCAGGAGCAGTTGTTTCCGCTGGGATGACTCTCTCTGCAGAAGATTCAGGTTTGCTTCCCCAATATTAGCAAAGTACTGCCTGCAGCTTCCTGTTGCTGTGTAGTCTGAGGGACTAGAAAGACAAATACACCATGAATTGTAGTGAATGGTATCAAAGAGCTGGTCAGGCTCAAGGCTGTTTGACATAGACTGTGTCCAATGTAACATCTTCCACATTTGCAGCCTAAACTCTATGAATTGTTCTTCCCAAAGTTCCCAATCCACATATTGTAAAAATCCAGTCTCACCTCAAGGAACCTATTGTGAAACTCATCTCAAAATTGTTCAAGATTTGGATACAGACCCACAGGGGGTAGCTACTGGAACAGAGAAATCCACTCTATTGTTTTCTTTGATGTTATAAGTGAAAGGCACATTCACAGAGGCCAGAAAGAACTAAAACTGCACACTGGTTTCATATCCAGACATACTTTAAAAGAGCTTCATGCTATTTCTATTAACATGATGGAATGGCTGAGTCTGAAAGGACCTTAAAACCCATTTGAAAGCTTTCTGCAACCTGATTTCACCCCCTGTAAGGAGGCCTGGACAAATCTGAAATATACATCAGATATGAAATAGTCATTACCAGCTGGGCTATAAATAATACCTCTTTTTCCCCACTAAGTACCAAGGCAACAACATAAAAACCATAGCAGTTACCTTAGAAACAGCAAGAGGTCTTTGGGGTAGTTATCTAAATCCTTGGGAATCCCATGCAGTGTCACCATCTGCACTAAGCAGCTCAGCTGGAAAGACACCACAGTTCATGTCAAAGGAAGAAACCAGCAGGAAGATATAAAAACAGTGCAAAGGTTTTATTCTGCTCCAAAGACAGAAATCAGAGGGTTTGGTTCCTGAGAAACCAACTGGGGTTTGACTTCTCTCTTCAGGGAAATTTAGAAGTGTGGAATGGAGACCAAGGACCAGTTCCATCTGTTCCAGTCCCTTAAGCTCAAAGGGTGTTTGCTCTTGCTGAACAATTCTCATTGCTATCTGCATGACAACATCAAACATGGCATCCTGAAACACAGGAACTGACCTGGTCTTCTCCTAGCTTGACATTCTTCTTCTTCATGACTTTGGCCAGCTCCTGAAATCTTTCTTCTCCCACCTCACTGGCAGCTGCACATGTGAAGCCTTGGAGGACTGACTGGGAAAGCCTGAACATTTACAGAAGGCAGATCAGAAGGGCAAGGATAAATACAGCAACCCCAAGCCACCCACATTCCCAAAGCTTAATGCTCTTCAAACTCCATCCCCTCAAAATTGTTAGTCTTGACCAGTGTGGGAGATCAAGAAGACATCACTGGTCAAATAAACATCATCCAGAGACTCATAGTGGAAGTGGAAATGCAGGGACAAACTCCCCACCCCAGGCAGTATCCATGTATCCCGAACACAGGATCACACTCTCCGCTGTGTTTTCAGTCCATGCCACACACTGAAAGTGGAGCTGTGTGGATCCTCATCACTGAACAGTCTGCAGTCTGGGAGGGCTTAGGGAGAAGTCCTTAAAACTTTCATTGTTTTCTATATGGAAAAGCTTCATGAAATCAGCAGGACACTGCTGTTGACTCCATTGTTTTTGCAGACATATATAATGGTTTTCATCATTTTTCATCTCGGACACAAGAGCTGACAAAGGACATAAACCAGCCCCACTGAATTTAATCTCTGGAATAGCACTGTGGAAGACTGACACATGAGAAATGCCTTCCCCAAGGCAGTCAGAGCAAGGTTCCAGATGCAGTCTGAGCCAGCAGCGTGATTTCAGAAAGCAAGTGTGGCTTATGGGTACATTTTGCAGCTGACAGCCTGGTAAATCTTGATGCTATGCGCCTGTGTTTGGGTTTGCATGGTATTTCCCATCTGTTGTTAGGGATTGAGTATGATGGTACCAAATGTACCAAAGGAAACATGGAAATTGCAATGAAAGCAAACAAAAACAGGGGAAAAGGAGGAACTAAAACAGTACCTGCTGAAGTCAGGCTCTGTCTTTATTATATCACTGAAAAACATGGCAGCCTGTGAAGCAAAGCAGAGTGTCAATGGTTTGCCATGCTCCCCTGCAACATTCACCTGCACCCTCAGACAGGTTTGCAGACTCACAGCTCTGTAGAGCCCAAGGCTGACACCGATGGGTAAGAAGGGGACAAGCCTCCAGCATATTACCTGTTCTCTGGTCCACGTTTTACTGTTGAGATCTTCAATATTGGGCTTCTCCTCCCCAAAAACAAGCAATGATTTTGGAATGTAACTGGCCAGAGCATCAGGGATATATTTAACCAGGTCAGCAGGGTGGTGGACACTGGAGGAAAGCTTCAAAAAGAAAACCAAACCAAGATGGATCATTCAAACACTGTGGCTAAAATGAAGAGTTGCTGGCAAAGACGTGACAAACTGGAAAGCAGCCAGGCACATTCCCCTGCTGATCCCCTGGCCACTTCTGAGACCCAACACTGTGAAATATTTCCTGTTTGACATAATTCACCAGACCAGGAGAGCTGCTTGGAGCTAATACCTGGAGTCCTGATGAATGGGAACAATCTCTCTCTTATCAGTTTCCCACCTCCTGGCTTTATGCCCTAAAAATGTTTAACAGGCCAGAAAGGAGGAACATACCTGTCTTCTCTGCCAATGCAAACTACGTCTCAACTTGAGAAGGCACAATACAGAACAATCTTGTAGTGCATGAGATGTTATTTCCCTAATGCTTCACACTGCATCGTTGCCCCTGAACACGCCATAAGCAGGGCCTCTGGTGCCAAACACAGCTCAGAGTCTTTCCTACCAGAGGGAGGACGAATAACAACAAACTTGAATGCTACACATGCAACTTGAAGGGTAAAGTCATGGTGAGATGAAAGGCAAAGGGGTTTCTCTATCCTACAGGATCACCTGGGGGATGAAACAGTACACTGCTGAAGGATCAGTCTAC
>JANHGB010049177.1:0-24428 GCA_026283785.1 Coracopsis vasa
GCATCTGGACATGGTCTGGCTTGCTGCAGCAGCCTGTGCCTGAGCTGCGGAGAGGACTTCTGCCACCACTGAGGACAGCGCCTAGCTGCCAGCAAGTTCTTCTGCACCAATGATTCACGCTTGAGTCACTTGTCCCCCTGCCAGGAACAGCCAGTTTTCTCCCAGGGAAGACAGTAACCTTCCTGGCTGACTCAATGAGACTAACCAAAAAGGACAGGTGAGACACCAGTGTGCATTTGTTCCCAGCAAGGTTTCCCAGGTAATAAACCATCAGCGCCTAGCAACGCTTTGGAAACAAGTTTAAATTAGCTGCTCCTCCCTCCCACATTGATTTTATTTTCCTTTTCGTTTCTGAGAAGGAAGTTCTCAGCAGCCAAAGTGTAGGGAAGTGCTGGGGAAGATGAGAGGCAGCTGCTGTCAGCTCTGAGAACTTCTGCTGCCGGATCAAAGTGTTCGTGCCATGCAACATTAATAATGCCCTCTAGGAAGTCTCAGGGGAACATCAATCTCCAGAACAGCAAACAGATCAGCCCAAGCTTTTTGTTGGTCTCCTCCAAATGGATTTGTAAAACCTCAGATCACTCTATGTGAACTTTCCTACTGAAATACGCATTTGCACAGGCAACTGACTTAACAAAATAAAACCTTTCCTCTGTCTTTGTTTGATGACGAATCCTCCAGGATACTACAAAAATGCTTCTTTTCATGCTTGAAGGAACTTCCGATCAGTTCTGGAGTGGCTAGATCAGGAAGGGGTTGCTTAGAGGTAACTAGTTCAGATGAGAACATGAGCTAAAGCCTCATGTTCTGCTTTCAGTAAAACTCCCCAAAATGACCATTTAAAGGTGGACCTACTCTAAACTGACTGTAAAGGGAGATCAGAGAGTACATTCAGGCACATTTATTCCCCCTTTATTTAGAAAAAATGGTGAGTTCTTCAGAATATACCTGTTTCCTTTTTGTGTTGGCTCCTTTATGACAGAGGCATTTAAAATGTGTCTTCACTCACACTTCAGTAGGCCTGCTTTGACTGCAGATGCCTTGTATCTTTCTAACAAGAAAAAATGCAAGGTTTCCCCTCTACATGATGACTAAAATGGAAAAGAATGTCAGAGAATACAAAATTTGGCAATTGCTTCAGAGAAGCTGAGAAGAGGCTGTTCTTGTGCGAGCAAAGTTGATGTAAAACCTAATGATTAGAGCATCTGAAGAAAGACAAATGATGTGAAAAGCAGACCTCACTAACATGTTTCTCATTAGAGAAACATTTAAGACTATGGTGAGGTCAAGAAGTGTGTGTAGCATCTTCAGAGTGTCCTTCACCAGGCCAGTGGTGCTTCAGTTGTCTGGAAGTACAATACTACTCCTCTCTGAAAAAGAAAGGCCTTTGAACTCCTCCCTTTGAACCTCTCATTGCCAGCCAGCACATTCAGAGAAGGTTCCAAAACAACTTCAGCTCTCATTTGGTACCCCTTAATAGAAAAAAAAAAAGTCAAAATAAATGTCCTGATGCTTTAGCAATAGATCTGAATTGCCACCACGATACAGAGCAGAAAAGGATGCCCTTTTGCACATCTTCATCCCTACAAACGGCTAGCTACATCAGCAGTAGCTGTGTATTGTACACCAGAGAAACTGAGTAACTTTGTTTCTCTTCAGAGGTTGTTGCCCTACTTTCAGGTTTCTAAACATGTTGCTAGTATTAATTTATTTTTGGGAAGTAAGAAAGATTATAAATCTGATTTTGAGCTTGAAAAGCAAGTACAATGGGAGCCCATTTAACCCTCTGCATGTGGTGCTGCAGCACAGGCAAGGATGTCACTCCAGAGCTGTGATTCTGGTTCTCTGCTTTAGTTAGTAGCTAATTCTCCATTTCATAATATGCTGCTCTCTGTGCCCCTACCATGACTTTGGAAATCAACCTGCTTTAACGCATAGGCTGCAGGAGTGCTTTCTTTGTGAAACCACATCTTTAGGGGCAACATTTTCCGTGCTATGGATTTTATGCTCTGCAGCAAGATACAAATGATTGCAATTTGTCTTCCACCCTTCTTGAGCATTCCCAATAGGAGAAACAAACCTTGCTAGAAAACTCACCTTGTAATCTTTTGGCGTAACAGCAGTGAATTTCACAATATACCTGGTCTGATTAATGCTCAGCTCTGCAGTTACTCCTAAATACAGCATACTTGATGGTTTTATTTAAGCTTTCCTCACTAGGTTTGTACTCATTTTTGGTCCCCTGGTAAAACTAGCAAAACATGTGACCACTTTTTAAACCAGCCTTTTTTCTTTTTCTTTTTTTTTTTTTTAAAGAAAGAAGTTTGATTTTTGTTTTAACATGAACTGTCTACTGATAAATCTACTGATAAAAGAAGATTGAAAGATAGATAGCGTGCTGGATGCTTCCTCTGTCTGGTTAGAAAGCATTTACCCCACACCCATCCAAGTGGAGACATAAACATGGTGAATCATGCTCAGCCCTATGAAAATGTTAAAATTGAGCCTTTGAAGAGGTTTCTTCATATTTTTCCCTCTGGGAAAGTTCCCTAGACTCCTGCAGGAAATATTGTCCTCTCTTGTGTTTCAGTATTCAGGAAGACCTACAATAGAGCACTGAGACCAAAAAAGGGTTAAAATACTTTTAGAAAACTCAAGAAATCTGCTGTCTTCTCCAGGTAGTTCTGCAAAGCTAACATTTATTCAGCTGAAAAAAGAAAATCTCTGTTCCCAAAATATATGGGAATCACTGTCTTTCAGACTTTCCTGAGATGTAAGAACCCATTAAGGGCATCATATAGCACTTGATTAATATTTAGTAACAAACAAGTTTGCCAAATTGCTTTCCTGCCTACTGATTTTGGTTTTTCAGAAAATGGAAACACTGCTGGTGGCTGAATCAAGACTGTGGGTACAGTAAGATCAACCATCAGACTGGAAAAATAGTTCTGCTTGCAGTGGCAGAGGGCAGGAGATGTTTAACACAGAATGTAAAGGAAGATGCAAATTCTAATGCAAAGGTGTTCACCTTTGACAATAATATAAGTAACGCAGTTTTAGGCAACTCCAGAGTTGCCTAACATGTGCTCTCTTGAGGTGTGATGCAGTAACCTTTGGATTGCAAAATCCTCACATCTCTCATTCCCTGGCTCCAAGATTGTGATGAATATATTAACTGTTCATCCCACAGTGGCTTCTCTGCTTAAGACTGGAAAGGAGATCTGTCACCAGCTCATGGTATTGCTGTGAATCAGAAGCTGAATGTATACAATCATTGGATTTGGAACTACGAACTCAAAAAACACAATAATAAAATTTGGAACCTTACGGAAGAGATTTGCTTTCTCAGATTTTGCCTGTCCATGTCTGAATATTTGATCACGCTAGCAATTAATTATCCAATTTAAAATTGTTCTTTTTGAAAACAACAGAATCTGATTTCCAAATAATGAAGTGGGAAAATTGATACCATGTCACAAGGTCTCTGACGAAAAACTTTATATCAGTGTAGGAAATGGTAAGTCAAATAAAGTTTTGCAGTCACTGAGGCAAGCTAAAATAAAATAGACAAAAAGTCTTATTTCATGAACAGTGGGTTACACCTGTCAGCTGGCAAGGAAAACACTAAGAAAATATCTCTATAGCTATAGCTAAATCCTGCATAAATGTGGCAAAGGTCATAGGTAAGCCCATATGTCCTCGGACCCACAGTTTTTAAGCAGGCACCTACAGCAACAGATGCTGAGGTTGCTCATGAGGTAGCATAAACCAACAGGTGCTAATTCCAGGTTCTGTCATGAAGCTGACACTTTTTAAACCAAGATCCAAACTATTTCAGCCCAGTCCAGTTCAGGGAGACTCTATTGCTTGCTTTGTATTAGGAAGTGTTTGCTTTGTGTTAGGTACTGAATCCTAGTCTACTTCCCCACCTCACTGCATTCACCTCAGCTGAGCATCATGCTAGGGAGTGCAGGCTTTGTCACACAGGCTGTCAGATTTACTTGCTTCCTGCTGCACATGCCCTGGGGAAATACTTTCACATATGGTCTTGGGATCAGTATTAGCAAAACGATCATGAGGCAGTGCAGCAGTTCAGAGTGGTTATCCCTTCAAAGGCAATGCTCTGAAAGCAGCTCAGAAAGAATTCTTTTAGTGGCCTGGCACATTTGCCCTGTCTCCCCCCACAGGCGTCCTTCCCACCCACTGTTAATCTCCAGTGCTGCTCTTGAGGTTTGCCAAGCTAAATGAGACCTACCTCATGAGGAGGTAACCCACCCCAAAATAGATTTCTCCAAGAAGGCTTTGTCCTAAGTGCTTGAGTGATTAAATGCCCATAAATAGCTCAAAGCGATGAGACACAGATAAGGAATGACCTCTCCTCAGGAAACAGCGTCCCGCTAACTTGATTCTCATCTGCTGCCTCTTCGGCCTGGTAGTAAGGTTGGGCATATGGTCACTTTAAATACGTTGTGTGTTGTAGTCCACCTTTTTGGGTCACCACATGACATGTAGAGAAGGTAAGAGCCATCCCTTTAGGTTTCCACATGCATGGGACAGTCTGTCTCAGCTGCACCACTACCAATGCACTAAACTGCTCATCAGATCATTTTCTTTAAAAGAAAATAAAGCCATTGCCCCTGAGGTGTCCTTTGAAGTATGGGACTCCAGGCTCCTGGCCAACATCCCTTTCCTGGCCGGCTCGCTTTGTGCATGACTGCAGTAGCATGCTGCAGTCCCATGAGTGCTGCTTATTACTGCCAAATAAACTTTACCCCTTCAACATGGGAAAACAGATTCACGATGATAGAAGGCTGGGACATTCTGCATGCTTAAAATCATGAGACTTTTAAAATTCTTTTTTATCCATTTTTTTTCTTTTGGTTAAATGCCAAAGAAAAGAATCACATTAACCCATGATTATAAAACATGCCTTTGATGGCTTGTGTGTTTGCCTTGTAGTGTCTCCAAGTCAAATACTGTTTAAACACCCATCAGCTCATCAAGATGTATGAAAGAGACAGGGTTCAGGAGACTGGCAGCAAGCTGACTGTATTAGTTGCAAAATAACCAGCTACTGCAGTGCCAGGGCTGATGCACATGGATAGAGGCAGCTGTCAAGAGATACAGCTTCTGCATCCCATGGGTCTCTTCTAGGCCAGCAGCCTGGCCGACCCAGTCCCTTTGGTTTCTGACTGCAGGGCTACCTGCAGCCGCCTGCCCCTATGCTGGGCTTTAGGGAAGCTCTGCCTGCCCTCCAGCAGGAGGAAAGGTGATACAGACCTCCAGGTATTACAAGGAGGCTACATGAGGGAGCAGAGAGAGTAGTTTAATTGCTTGGTGTTGCTGGCAGATGGATTTTGAAGTGGTAATGTCATATTTGTGACCTAAGAGGACAAACTGACCCAACCTTTGTGAGAGCTTATAGAATTATTGTCCTCTGGATGCATTTGTTGTGCTGGGTTTAAAAAATACCTTGCCCTGGAATTCCTTCCTCACCTCCTCTGGTGCAGGCAGGTGGCCTGGAGAGATGGCAGCTCATTTTTCTCCTGGCACTTGCACTTCTTTTTTCTATGAAAGCTGCGACTATTCATGTATGAATTAAATGGTCCTGGCATTATGCTGAAGTGGTGTCACAGTGAATCAGAAATCTTATCAAACTACTTGAATTTTAAGGGGACAGAAGCAGTGGATTTAACTAAACACAAAAAATGAATAATAGATGAAAAATGAAAGTGGAATAATATAACATCAAAAAATATCCTATATTTATGCCCATTTCAGTGCAGACCTCTGGCCTGTGCTCCAGACACCCTGCTGCTTACAGACAGAGATAAAAGATGAAAGTTAGAAAAGGTATAATGTAAAGTAAAAGTCAAATATCATTTAAAGTAGTTGAACTTTTACAATTGCTTCGCTATTGCTGGCATGTCTCTGAATCTAGAACTGCAGAAGCTGGTGCTCAGGGATAGATAGGTGTACCTATCACAGACACAGGACTGGAATAGACCGAGTGTGCTGCACAGACAAACCCCAGTCTTCCCACAGTGTTGCTCACTCACAGGCAATAAACTTTTAGAGGAGCCTTCTGCTCACTTGCTTCCATTTACCACAGACTGCAATATCTTTCTACCCTGCTACAAGAAACTTTGGACTCATCATTAAAGAAAGCCACATCTCCCCAGTGCAGTGGAAGACAGAACAGTGGGGACCAAAGATTTCAGCACTGTTTTAAGCCACACAACCGCATGTGATTTACAAAGGAAAAAATACTATTTGTTGACTCTTTCTTTATATATACGCATTTTGTTAAAGGAAACATTTATATAATGTTACAATAGTTTATTAATAATATATATTATACAGTGATAATATGTTACATATATGTTGCAACTTATGTAACAATACGTAGATTATATAGCTGCAATATATTTTATTTGCTCCTGATTCTGCCATCCTGAAGGAGCCCAGCATGCACTTTTGACTACATATACAACACAACACCATACCCATACAAAAATATCTTTTTTGTATATACTGGAAGAACAAAGCACACTTTCTATTGAAAGAAAAAACAAGGCAATATACCTCGAGCTTTAGATCAGGGTGTGAATCATGAAGTGAAACTTCAATGGATTCATTAAATGAGTAAATGTAACAATAAAAGGTAGGATTTCACTAGGAATCATTATTCTAATGAATACAAGAAACAATGTGGCATTATTCACAGTCACATTTATTTATTTTAAAAAGAATTATGATAAAGACAAGGAAAAGTTAAAACACTTCAGTAGTTTGGTGTGTAAGAGTGAAATGTATACTATAAAAGGGAAGGGGGAGATGTGTGTATGCAATCCCAGATACATGGGACTTTGTCACCCAGGTGTTCTGAACATGTACTACTCCAGAATCAGAAAGATAGAACATATTCAGAGAGGATGCAATAAGAAAGTTGTACAAGGTAAATAACTGCTGAAATTTTTATGAGTGAACTTTTATGAACCAGTATAATATGGGATCATGAGAGGAACTCATAAAAGGAGGGCAAAAGTCAAAGAACAGATGAGGATGACAAAATTATACGAAGCATGCAGTGGAGAAAGAATTGTAAAAACAGTCATGGCTTTCATTTGACATATATTCAGAAGAACATCCATTAAAGCTGCGAATCTGTTCTGGGGTTCAGGAAACTAAAGGTTTGCTCCTGCATTATAGTTATTTCCACTGCCTGTCTCTTGAGTAACAGCCTCATTAAATTCTACTGAAATGGTATTATTCTTGTGTTCCAGGTACACTCTGGAAATTCTTGGCTACAGTGCAGTATAGCTGAAACTGATTTATTTGTCCACAACACTGTAACTACATTACAGCCAGTACTCTGTGCTTGCATACAGCTTCTGCATGTAAAGATTTTGCAACAGAGAACAAGGATGACTGCAAAAACCAGTGTCTGCAGGTAGTGACCTGGAAAGCATTCCACAGGCACAGCTTCAGGTGGGCGACACCAGAGGTGAAAATGAGCAGAATATCACAGTTAGTTTCTAATTAAAATAGGCTCATCCGAAAGACCAAAACCTCATATTCCTCAGTAAAAATCCTGACAGGCCATGTCTACTGATCGAGCAGGTGTTCAAGTACAATAAAAACTATTATAATAGCACAGAATATAGAGAGGGGCAGAACTCCAAAAAGTCACTTTTATCCGAAGAGTGGCCTACACCCTTCCTGATGTGCCCCAGCTGCTCATGGAGCCTCCAGAGATGGAGACTCAACAGTCTTTCTTGGTTATTAGCTAACCTGGCTGCACTATCCCAGCACTTAACCATATACCACAATCTTGTATAGGCAGACAAGTAAGGTTGTGCCATGGCACGCGATAGGTTTGGCAGCTGTCACCTGCAGAGGTAGGCTTGCTGGTTCTGGGCTGAACAGGTACATGGGGAAACTGTACAAAACTGCTCTATGCACTTGGGAAAAGTGGAACTCCTCCAGTGTTGACAACCTTACTATACACGATCGTTTTATTACGTTTAAAGAACATATGAGCAGTGACTGTTATCAACAGTGCTATTACATTTTAAAGCAATTTTCCTGTGCCCAATACAAATTATATGTGAGTCTGAAATGATGAACCCATAGCAAGTTTTATAGAGCTGGCTGTATCATCAAGATCATTAAAACAATGTATGCTCCTGTTCAGTATGAAGATTCAGGTCATTATAAAAGAGTATGGCATAATCAAAAATAGAATTTCTGGGTAAAGCATTACTGTGCTATCACAGTGTCCTCAATAGCCTGTTTATTAAAGCAGCAGGAGTATAATTTGTGCCACCTTTAACCAACCAATTCTGAAAAGTAAGGCTTCTGGGAAATAATTCTGGATATTTTCAAAATCTGGCAATCATGCAGATTTCTTTGAAAATTAATCATGTCAGCAAGAACAGCGAGGTAATTTATGGAGATTATTAATGCGTTTAAGAGCTGAAATGGATGCATCCCATTTTCTTAACCTTTCCAATAATAACACCAATAATAGGCCCATGGGCTGTTTTCACAGCTTGTGAGCAGAGCCGCGCAGCACTGCCGGCCCCAGCATAAACACGGTCCGGCAGCCATCAGTCCTAGCACTGCTTCCTTCCGCAGTGCCCACCAGCTGCTCTGAGTTGCAGAGAGCACGTATCGATCTCCAGTTTCTTCTCAGTGACACCTAAAAGTGTGGGCATAGTTTATAGGGAGGTGTGCCAAAGACAATTCTTGTGCTACCAGACTGTTCCTATTTCAGAAGGCTCCTCTGCTCAGCTCCTGTAAGTACAAAAGCTACAGCCTAACTTCTCGCTACACCTCTGGGTACACAAATCTTCAGCCTGGCCTTCCATGACCTGCTTTCCTGCTCTTTTTGTGGGTAGAAGTCCTATCTTCCAGTACACAGAGGGATGGAGAAGATCTGACCTGTGCCTTCATTTCTCCTGAAGAAATCTCATGGGGATGCGGGTACCCCAGAGACGTCCTGGTGTGCTCAGAGGTCAAGGTTGTTCTGAAATCTCACCTATCAGGTGCCTGCCAATAAACACATGCACACCCAGCTAATGACACTCTGAGCTGTGACTCCTGGCCCTCACCATTCAGTTTGTCAGCATTTTTAAAATGAAATAAATGGGAAATGCAGGAACCTGAGCAGTGGGTGGCTATAAACAGGTTGCTACCTCTCACCTACATTTGGTGAAGAGAAAGTGTGAGGAAAAAAGGTCAGACAGAGAATAAGAGTTTGTATTTCAGGCCATAAAACAAAAACAATAGCATTTCCAAACTCAATAAACAGTCAAGAAGCTCTTCAGGAGGAGAGAGATGTGGCAATGAGCAAAGGCAGGGAAAGTGCAGGGGCATAAACAGAGGGTGTCGGACTATACCACCCTGAGCTGCTGGAGTTAACACTTCTAGTATCAGGCAGCACTAAATGGCAGCAGGGCATGGGAACAACACAGTGTTGCTAACCCTATCAAAAATCAAGCTCAGGGGCAATCTGTAGCCAGCCACTGGGTTCTCTCTTGCTGGGTAGTACTCAAGGCAACAGCTGCTTTTTTATTTTCCCCAACAAAAGCTGAATTGAGGGCCTGGCAAATTACAAGTGTAATGACCTACTCTGAGTGTTCCTGCCACAATTACTGCCTGAGTGGCTAATCTTGGGTGAGTTACCATGATACTGCAAACATGACATTGCAGTAACCTCCAGCCCTTCAACTCCTCGGTCACTGTGGGCTTAGGAGGTCATCCAGGCCATGCACAGCCAGAGCCATTGGCCCTGATCCTCAGCTGCACTGGGACAAGCTCTGCTCCAGTGCCAAGCTGCCCTACGGCTAGCCTGGCTGGCTCGAGGAACATTGCTGGCAACATGGTGCATGAGCAGGCAGCCTGCCTGTACCCTGCCTGCTTGCTCCTGGGGACATCTTTGGAGCCTGGCACCTCGCCCTGCAGACAGTTGATGCTGGCTGCTCCGGGTATTGGCACAAGGCAAACCCCCAGACTGCAAAGCGGAAAAGGTCACTCGGAGCAAGTGTTCTGCCCCACAGCATTTGCAACAGATTAATTGCATTTGATGAGTATCAGCTGATATTTTAATTTTTTTAATGTAATTCATTGCAAATATTAAAAGAAGGCTGTGTATGGCATATGGTAGGTCTTTTATTACCCTGGGTGAGTTTGGCTTGGTAAGGACTGTAAGCCTGGATTTTCTCTACAGCACAAATGATTTTCAGCCTCGTGCCTTCTCCCCTGATCTTACTCATCACTGTGACAGCAATCCACATCGCTGCTGTGGGCTGCTTTTTAGGAAGTGGGCACATCATGACACACTGGGAAAATAAAGAGCCAAACCTCATTTGGACAGACTCCATTTTAATGACTGTTTAGCATCACGTCATGACATCATGATCAGTCTTTGGACGGAGGGGATGATGAGCAGAAGGAGAATGCGAGGATTGGAGAGGAGACTCCAGTTTCTGCATGGAAGATTGAAAAATCAGCTTTTTCTGGTTTTATTCTGATGAGGCACTTTCCTGGAGGTCACAGAAATGCCTGACTGCCGGGGACACTGTTCACTATACCACCTCCTGGCGCTCTGTCAGGCCGCTCTGCAGCATTAAATCGTCCCCAGTCATCCTGTTTGGGGCTGGTTTTTAACCCAGGGATCAGCCCGTACCAGCCACAGAGACTTGTCGCTGCGTCGCGCCTCTCCGGGCCGTGGGCGCTTTCCTCCTGCCCCCTGCCGCCCGCTGTCGTGACTGCACCCCCTCCCTCGACAGCATGCATCGTCTGCTCCCCAGCCACCCCTGCGGCAGGCCAGGGGGCTCGCAGCAAGGTTCGGGTGAAGAGGAAAGGCTGGTACCCTTGAGCATCTCTCCTGCTCTTGCTATTTGTAGGTCTCGATATTTCAACAGAGCAGCAGCAGCACAAGTGCTGATTTCTTATCCCGAATAAACATGCGAGGAAAGGAAGGAAAAAGGTGGGAATGGCTGCACACAATATAGTTCAGTAAAAAGAAGGGACAATTTGCCTCATGTGCATTCTAGGGTATTCGAGGTCATGTGGATACAGGCTGTGAAGCCAGACGGATTGATGCTCAGACTTGCTGCAGAACACCAGCTGGTACCACAGAGATTCCTCAACACCTTTTGCCACAATTTCTCTTCCAGTAATACAATCATATTAACAGTTCCCAGTGGTCAGGATCAGGAAACTGTCTGGCACAGTATGACATTATATCCCTCTTCAAAAATGCTCTAAAGCAAGATTAACAAGAAGTTTGGTCTCCAGGCAGGGTATTCCATAACCCTATTTTCCTGCGGTCTCCTTCTGAGATATCTGGAAGCAACACTAAATGGAAGAGAGAGAAAAACACCTAAAAGTAGTCTGTTGCAATTCTACATTCTCCTCTTTTGAGGAACTTAGAGGGAACATAGTTAAAATGTTCATATTGAATGTTAAGTATTAATTATTCTAATCACAAATAAACATATTCAGACTGTCATAGTGAATGGTCAAATGGTATTTAGAAATAGAGATAAGGCAGGAAAAGATTCTTGGTACAGCATTCTTTCACTTTGTTTTATGTCTGAAAGTTAGATCTCTCCTAAGAGTCACCATAAATGGAAGTTTATGTCATACCTTAATCTCTCTATGCTAAAAATCACAATTAAGACATTAAGAATAAGTATCATCTAAGCAAGGACCTTTTTGGAAGCCTTAAACCAATCAATTGGAAAGCTGGTATGCAAGTTATGTGAGTTAATTTGGAAATAAATTTACAAACAAACACAGTTAAATGCTGGTATGCTTATTACTGCTGCTTGTGGTTGTAGACAGCACAGCAGCCAATGTAGTGTACCTCCATTCCACTGTGCTAACCCTGAGTGATGTCTGGAAGACTGGCTAGTGTTTCTCATTTATCAAGTTAATATGCTAAAGAAACTTGGTCTTTTCACTTGGTCAGGACTCATGTATTGAAGAACTGTCTAATGGCTAAATAGTGGTAAGAGACACTTGGACTGAAAACAAGTAGCTGAATGAGGATAAACAAAATATTCAGGCGATTCAAACTTGTTATGGTCAGACCAGATGCTCCGAAGTGGCAACAATTTAGAAGGTTTTGCATAGTGGAGTTATTGAAAATGACCATATAGCTTTGATTAAAGCTATGAAGTATATTCACTCAGTGATTAACTGAAGCAATTCCATGTTGGTATAATTAAACAACGAACTTCATCTTCACCCTGCAATATTTTTTCTGAGATGGTAAATCAGTGATAGATCTGTACCCTGCTTGACTAATTACCAGTTATCCATGCCCTACAACTACTGGTAAAGAATAAAGAATAAAAACTTGAGGCAATTGAAAAAGAAAATGCAATAAAATATGGAAATAACTGTAGTAATTAAAAGATCCTTTTTTCTTAGTCCTTTGGGTAAAAGTCAAATATTGTAGTTAATATCTTCTGTTTGAAATAAAGGCAATTCTGCTTTTAATAAGAACACTAAACTTGCTGATATTCCAGTTCCTTTCTGTTTCTAGAAAGCAGAGAATATTTCTATGCTTAACTATTTTTCAACTCTAAAAGGGGAACCCAATGTTTTGAAACAAGCTGATCAGTCAGTCTGGTTACATTCTTTGTAACAGTTGACCTGCAACCTCACCCTCGACTATTTCCACTTGTATCTTCTAATATTTTGGAGTTTCATAGCCTGTGACATCCCTCCTGCCTTATTTCATCACTGCCTTATAGGTCTAGACTGTGTCCAAAGCCCCAGGGGCTGTGCCTGTCTGCCTTGCAGTGAGGTATACTTTCCATTCAAATGGGTACTGGCATAATTCAAGAGCTGAAGTGTGCTGAGATTTTAAGCTCTCCTACAGGTTCAGTTGAAGGGGCATGATAAAGCATATCATTGTAAGAATAAATCTGCACCAGTAACTATAAGAAGAACAAAAAAATGGAAAATGCCCAAATAAAGACACGGGAAAGCCAAACATGTCAGTACTAGTGGCACATTTCTAACATCAGGGATCATAAATGCTTGTTTCCTGAGGCATGCATATTAGGACTTTTCTTGGTAATATTTCTGTGGGTGGATAAGAGTTGGAAAATACCTTTTTTTCTGTTGCAACAACATCCTCTGAAGTGCTACAGTGCTACAGTGCTACAGCTCATGGCTCAGCCCATAGTGGAGAATTAGTAAAAACAAGCTCCGTTTTCTTGTGGAAATAAAAGCTGTGGGCTCTCCCTCCCTCCCCCTCCCACCGACATTGCCAAGTCCTTGCACTGTTCAGTCTCATCCTTAAGTCTTGTAAGTAAACTCAGGGATGAAAAGTGTGCCTTTGTTCACTAAAATATCAAAGGAACTGTGATGTTTCTTTCTCATGCCAATCATTATAACAATCATTAAGTCAGCACAATAGGTGCCGGGCTTTCATGTCCTTAGGGCTGATGGCACACACACAAAATATTACTGTTATTGTTATTTTTACTATTTTAAGGCATACTTTGTTAAGACTACAGCAAGCCTATGAAAATAGCAGACATTCAGTTGGTGGCCTCTCTCGGGAATCTCCTGCAAAGCCCCATGTGAGACAGATTAGGTGAGGAAGAAGCACCAGGTGAGAGTCCTCCATAGGAAAGGAAGAAGCCCAGATCCTGCTGCCATGGGGTTTGTTCTGTGCTGGGGCTGTGTTGGCTTTGGTGGGACTAGAATCAAGCACTCAGACATCAGCTAAGCTTTCTGTAAGCCAACAGTGTAACATACTTGGTACTATTTTCTGAAAAGAAAAAGACCTGGCAGATGTAGATTTCTTTTAAATATATTTAGCTGTTGTTGTAATTGAAAACACTATAAACAAGATTACCAAAACATACTGACTCATTCTCAGGTGTTTTGTACAAGCAGGGGCAGATTTCTTCAGGGCTCATCCCTAGTGTCAAATAAAAAAGCTTATCTCGACTGGATTCTTATTTAATCTGATTTACTTTTTATTCATGTTTTTATTGTTGACATGAAGGAAATTGTGGATCTGGAACCTTCAAGGTGTTCTGGAGTGTGTTAAGTTTGAAGCTAGCTGCTTACAATTATTCAGTACAAAGAAATCCTCAAACCTAACTAACACAACAGTAACAAAAAAAATTGAGGTATCAAGTGCCTGATTCTTTCAGCTTTACCTTCTTTTACAAATGGAGAAACTGTGATCCAGAGTGGCTAAAAGATGGCAATATTGGCAAAAGAAATTAATGGGGTTTCAGGTTCTACTTTGAAACAGAATGTTTCCCTTTAAACAAACAAACAAACAAAAAACAACAACAACAACAAAAACTAGCTTGTGAAAACCAAGAGATCAGAAAGTTCAAATGACTAAGCCTCAAGTTAGGAATACATACCCTATGGTTCCCACATGCACATGATCGAACTTAATATATCTAACTAATGAGATCACATTGAAATACCTTGGTTGATCACATAATTTAGTTCCCAAAAGCCTGACATTGCAAATCCTCCATTGGCATCATGGAAAATCTAATCTGTGTAATCCCTGAGGGTTAAAAAACAATGGAAGCAGGTATTCTAATGTACCTTGTGAAAATCAAGCCCCTGAAGTTAAGTGAAGGTCAATAAAAGTATGAGAAAAGGCAAGACAAAGGAAAGGTTTGCCCAGATGTATATCACTGGAAGACCTGACTAGAAGGAGTCTTAAAAACTTTTCTTGTCCTCCTTACTGGAGGCACAGGCCTGAAGAATCCATCCCTGGTTTTTAAATAAACCTCCATGGTTGTTGTTACAGGAACTCATGTGTGCGTGTGGTCATTGCCACAGATGTCTAGAAATCCAAGCAGGGTGGATGAATTGAGGAAAGTTATTTGTTCTTTATGTCCATCATTAAGCGCTAGCATATTAAACCGAGGTACCTAGTAGTCTACGATAGAAGATGCAATTTGACCAAGTATTTATTCACCTCCCCACATACGCCAGACAGTTCTAGGCAGGACTTTCTACTTCAAAACGTTATTTCCATACTCCATTTTATTTTGTACTGGTTTGGTAAGTATTCATTGGCTGAACATAATAGAGCTGTGGTGCCTGCCAAGCACAACCTCTTTGACTGGAGATGAAGGCAGCACTCAGCTATCACTGACTGTTAACTCATAAATCAGTTGACATGAGTCTGGAACACGGATCGCCAAATGAATGTCTCAAATTTGCAATGGTTTTCTTCACATAGTGTAAATGATCTTGGGATGGTCAAGTAAAACTGATTTAGAAAATCAAGCTAATTTACTAATGGTTCTTTAAAAAAATTGCCTATACAGGACATGTTAACCACAAAACTGTAACATGTGACTGGCAGCTCTTTCTGGATGGATTGCAGAGGAGAAAAAAACCAAAACAGAATACATAGGATGTATTACTGTGAGCACTGAAGCAGCAGCATAAGGGTTAGGTGGTTGTATAGTCATCCATTTAACCCATCATATTACGTTTATAAGACATTTTAGCAGCTACTCAGGTTGATAAATACCACAGATGACATTTCACAGAAGCATTTGTCAGGACAGGCAAATTTCACACACTGAATGTTAGATTCTCATCATTACATTTCGATTATGTTGATACTTTTCCCATCTCCAGTTTAAAAAAAAAATAAGGAAAATAAAAGAAAAACAAAAATCCACTTTGTTAGTATACACCTTATTATTATTATAGTGATAAGGGATTATAGTATATCCTATATATCCTCCATATCCTCCCACACCTGGCCACACAGTGTGGAAGAAACCATTAAGGAAGAGAGCATTCTTGCTGGATCTTGCTGGGTTTTCCTAAGAAAAATTGTAGCTTAGTGTTACCTAATCCCGATATAACCTCACGTAAGCCTTTTCCTGCCCCCCTCACTTGACATAATGCAGGCACACAGCAGCACAAAAAAAATTCATTGGGCCTTAAATGTCTCAGAAAGAAGAAAAACAAATTGATCATCACTTTTTGGCCATGGCTGGCCACTGTGCTGTAAGCAGCAGTACGATTTAGGACAATAGGCTTTTGGTGAATGGTAGCTGGTATCATTTTTTTTTTAACATGAGGGGTGACACCCAATGGACACATCTTGCATAAGTGATGAAGTAGAAATGAGTTGCCCCAGCATTTCTTCAGAGTTTGATTGTTTTCATATTTCTTTGACAGCTTCAGGTCTTTGCTGTCTGCAAAGTAGTTAGTAATCATTCCAAGCAGGTACGCAGAGAGCTATAGCTCCTGAACAAGGACTTTCAGACACAGATGCTCACAGGCAGAGTCTAGGGTACAGGTTGCAAGGAGCCAAAATGCATACCCCTACTCATGGCCTTGTATGACCAAATCTTCTGCACGTTCCTGTGAGGACATTCCTCATAAACTATTTCACCTTAATGGGAACTTTTCAGATCATTCTCCCTTGTTCCCACTCTGTTCTTTCAAACCATATGAAACAAGCTACAAAAGCCAGCATTTATGTTTGATTTAGACTAGCTTTTTCCATTGATTGGTGAAGCAGATATGCATTTTTATCTTCAGTATCTGAATACAGTCTCTTAAAATATGTATTTTTAGAGATGCAATGGAAGGATGCTGCGGATCCTACTTTGCAGACTGCACAGAGAAACTAAAGCCCAGGCCCCCCAGAGTATGGAGAAACCTAACCTTTATCGATTTCCTTTGAGTCACACAGGAAGCTGTTGCTAAAAGAGAGGATCCAGAACCCAGACTAGGATCTTAATCGCTGTCATCTTGCAGTTAATACAATTATCCTTCCTATTTACACAATACTTTTCAGTCGATTGCATACAGTGGAATGTTAGAGTGTAATTTTGAAAGCACAGCAGCCAATTACCAGGACATACCCATATTTGTGGAGACGTATCAAGCCATTAAAATGCATTTTTGAAACTGGAGAGTGCCCTAGAAAAGGTTGCACTGTAATTTCCATGCACTGTCAGAACAAATCGATCAAGAGCAGCAGTTCAGGGTGCTGGCCTACCATGAGGGACAAGGGAATAATCAGTTGTCCCTCTTCACTAATCAGCCACCCCTCCATAGGCAGCTGGCAATGCAAACAGGACACCTAAGGGCAATCTGCGAAAGGTTTATTTACTATTAATGAAATTCGGTAGCTTCTAAGGTAAGGAAGTGCTCCTCAGATGAAGACTCTGAAGCCAAGCCCTTTGCTTCCATTTGGGACTCATTAAGCAAAGAAATAATCCAGTGGAAATGGCTGCTTATAAAAAAACCAAAACAGTCTCTTTTCCCTGAGACAGATTTTGTAAGCCAGATGGATATTTTCCATGGCTTTATGTGATTTATTGCAGCATGTTGGCACTAACTAGTGGATTTTGATGCAGTCTGTATCTGATCCAAATTCTTCTCATACAAATGATTTTTGATCTGTCATGTCTATCTGTAAGTTCAGAGGTCACTGGGAGAATGACTTTGTTCAACACATATATAAATAGTATGGTAATTAAGTCCTTCCTCTTGTAAACTATTTTGCAGGTTGAGAGCCTCACACTGATTCATAGATTTCTAGTGTCAGACCTGCTTTGACATGCTGCTTAAGCATCACTCTTTACTAATTACAGTATGTTCAGTAAAAGGTACAATTTATCAGCTGACAGGCGGCATTAATTTGATGACACCGTGAGAATATTTACAAAATTCAATTAGCCTCAGCATTGGTTAAAAAAAAGAATACAGAGAAATAGGCCATGGGAGAGACAACACGCATGTGGGAGAGGTTTCCCTCAAGTTTTCTCAAGAAAAGAACCCTACAGCACTGCAGGAAGTTATCCCTGCTCTCTCTGGGCTAAATGAAATGCAAATATAATTATGGGGGTGAAGGCTGCAATGCAGAATTCTGATATTTTTACTGGGAGCAATGCTTAATGGCCTGGTAAAGCTGTAATAACATACAGAGCCATTCATCTCCAGGCCTCTGAGACAAAAATAGTCTAGACGCAGCCACAGCGAGGTTGTTATCTGGTGAACATCCAGTAAGGCAAAAGTTGGATGCATTCCAGTCACTTTCAAATGAGCCCTGTGTGCAAAGCTGGTAGTTATAAAACTATTTTCAGTTTCCATCCAGAAAAGCAACAAGGTAGAAGAGAAGTTCAAAGATTTCATCTGTGGTCTTGGCAGACCCAGCGAGGGCTGCAGAGAAGACTGACCACGGGAAGTGGTAAATTTGGGTTGGGAGGACACAACAAGTGTTTGTATCAGGTCCTATACACACAACACCACTCAAACTTTCTGCTGCTCTCTATATACAGTTTACATACAAGGTGGCAGGCAGCCCCAGGACAAGCACAGCTGGTGTCTGGCAAGACCTTGCAACAAGCTGTACAAACAACTGAAAAAAATTTAAGAAGCTGTGTCAAAAAAGGACCTTCTTAAGACCACTTATTTTGTACTTTTCAGTAAAAACCTGCAACAATCCCACTGTGGCATTAAAACTTGTAGTCTCTGTTCCAGGCTGTTTTCTGCCAGGGATCTTGTAGCTACAACTCAGACTAGTCCATTTGTAGAGGAAACACTGTCAGCAATATGCTTCTCCAACAGCTATACTAAATTGTCCTGCAACAACTACACCGCGCATCCTTTCCCTTACCATTGGCACACAAATTAACACAAGCAACCCAAGGAATGGGAGGGCTTTGTTTTGTAGCTGTTAGGACTTGCCTCTCACATGAAGGAGATAATCTCCCAAGATTTACTCCTATGATGGGATATTCCAATCATTCCATGGATTTCAGGATTAGTCATATCTGAGGCACAATTTTTTTAGCTGTTTTGAAATGTCAGGAGTAAGAGCTCTCAAAATTAACTGTTTGTGAGCCCAGTTCCAAAAGATTTTAACTCAGTCAGTACTTGCCCATGTTGTTGCACAGCAAAAAGCAATTGAATGGCCTATTTTCCAATTTAGAAGAATCATTAGAAAAGTGCTGGGATGGGGCAAATAAACTTTGAGTTTTGCAATGTATTTTAAGGCCCTGCTGAACACCCACATGGAAAATCTAGGGCTTGCTTCTCCAGTGATGTGTGTCATGGACAATATTTTCTATTTCTTTGTCCCTTACAAACATCAGGGCCCCTTTGTTGGAGGGTGTTGAGTGCTTTGATTTCCTGTCAGTCCGTGGAGGGCTGGCTGAAGAGGCAGGATAAAGCATTTTCCTTTCGTCTCCAAGAACTTTGTGTTCACATCCTGGGTATTGTCTGAAGTGACATAAGGCCTGAGTGATTTTCAATTGACATATATGTTCCTTGTATCAAATCACTGAACAAAACCTACCACAGCATGACCGAGCCAACAGGCCACATCATTTTTTTTTCAAATAGCAGGCAGTAACCAAACCAGGTGATCCCCCTAAAAATTTGACTGAAGGTGGGCATCTCACAGTCAAACACGAGAAACCAAGCAGCTTGAAAAGAGGGAAAGAATCTCAAATCCTAAAAAAAGTACTCAAACTTAGTGGCTTTTCAATTTTGGTTTTGTTTTGATTTGTTTTGGGTTTTTTTTATGAGCAGCTAGGTTTTAAAATGACAGCTGCTGAAAATATCTGGAGAGATTTAATGCCCTGTCTTCAGACAAAGAACTTATCATTAGATTAACAGACTTGACCAGGAGGGTTTACTCCTGCAACTATTTGCATAGGAAACAGTATCAAGGAGTCACCCCAAGGGTTCAGGGAGAGGTTTTGATTTTACTCAGATGACTCATGACATTACAGTGCTATGTTCTCTTTGGATGTTTAGTGTTCATGGTGATGTAATTGGCATGTTTTGAAGTGTTGTGTCTTTTATTTTCCCTTTTACCTGCCTGCTTTTGGGGTAGTCATCAGACAAGGGAAAAGTTCCTCTAAAAGAGTACTCTGAGTTCTCATAAAAAGATGTAATTGTCCAGGCACTTGCACAGCCCAGCCCTGTTTACAGTAACCTCAGGAGCAACCTCCATGCCAGAAATAGTTTATTAGGGAAACTGGAAGCATTTAAGACACTCTATAACTTGCATGATGTCAATGTAAATAGCAAGGGAGGACATGCATTTACAAACATTGAACAAGTGATGTCAAAGGAAAGAGCTGAACTCAGGACAAAATGGTGTGGCAGACTCCAAAGGTTTCTAAAACTAAGCATTTAGGAAGAAACCCTAAATTTAAGTCAGTCAGATCCCACTGACTGAAGACAACACTTATTTCTTTACACCCCACCCTGATGCTCCAGCTTTGCACTGCCAACACTTGTCACACAGCACCACTGTCTCTCTCCTGCAGCAGGACCTGTGATGCCAGGCTCGGATCTTTGGCAGAAGTGTGATCCAGGGTTGTGACAAAGAAGTCCAAGCACAGAAGAGAGGCTGCAGTGTAAGCTGTAGGGAAGACAGGAAAGCACCACCCTGAGGGATGTATCCACAGCTTCTCTCCATCTTCACCTCTTCCTTTGGCCTCACCAGCATGTCTGATGTTCTCAGAGATACTGGAACCTCAACATTTTAGACGGCTGATCCAGTTCATATATCTGTACTATTGAAACAGTGCATTAATCCAGATCAATCTTTCAATTCTGAACAAGCACAGATTGAAAGCAACCCTCTTCAGCCATTTTCACAAATCATGTTTACTTCAAAAATTCTATTTTCAGCCTGAAATTTGAAACATGCATGTAAGCTGGGAAGAAACTTCAGCTCTGATTAAAAGCAAAGCATTTCTTCTGGGTCTCTTTCTTTATATTAGGAGAAACAAAGTTTCTTTCTCATACTTTAGATCTCTTAGTCTTTCCTTCTCTAATTTTGTCAGTGCCAGTATTGCCTTGCAATGCTCTTTCGGCAGTGGTGAAATGGCATGCTAAGAAAAACATTCATTCATAATTTATTCATAAGTTTTCCAACTAACCTTTCGTCTTCAGCCAAAGGAAATAAAGGGACAAACATATCCAGACGTCAGTTTTCAAGCACTTTATTCACTGCATTTGGAGTCAGCTCTGCTTCATTTTTCTGAAAACATTCATGCCCTTTGTTTCTGGCAGGTGCTGCACTTTTGGATCACTGCAGTAGAACATTAGAAATAATTCAGGAATACCGTCAGAAAACTGGATGACATTTCTTCAGTCCATGTCCTCTTCTAACTCCTCTCCCTCTTTGCAGACTTTTTTCCAGTGTAAAATAAGGAAAAATAAAAGGTACTTCTTTTAGACAGAGCTCTATGTAGTCTGTTTTGCTCTATCATCATGGTTTGGCCACTCTCACATGGGCAGATTTCGTACAGGGTCTGTAGATAGTCTTAGAAACAAAGCCAGAAACATTGTCAAAAATATTATTTACACATCAGCCCAATTTTTCTGCACTATTAGCTTTTGCCAGTTGTGTGTGTCTCTTTTACAAGCATGTCACATGCTTCCTACAGTGAAAGTAAGAGACCCATGTTGGACCCAGAGTCTTCAAAAGGTATGTGTGCTTTGTGTCCAAGTATTGTCTATCTAACAATAGAGGTATTCCACGGAAGCAGCAGAGCAGCCGCTTCTCTCCCCCCACACCCCCAGCCTTTGTAGAACAAAGCACTAGACTCCTCAGGAGTCAACTTTGTTGTTTTGCTGTTGTATAAGGAGCTCTCATCCGGCCACAGACACCAGCAGCCTCAGCCCCCCCTTGCAGGAGCAAACAGTTTTGAGCAGGACTGGGTTTATGCAGTTTAATTTGATGAATTAAGCATCTTTATTACAAGCATTCTTGCAATGTTTGCTGTTAACACTCAGAAAAGAATATGCATCGGATCTGGCTAGGGTGCAGAGAGGGACAGAGGACAGTTCTGGCAGCAACTTTCAATTGCTCTGACAGAAACTGTAATTCTCAGGGCCAGCATGCAAACTATAAAGAAATACTTCAGCATAATATTGATCTTCCCTGAACATCAGACTGGGTTACAACCAATAGAGTTTGCCACTTGCGATCCCATCTTTGCCCCTTCTCTACATCCTTGGCCACCACCTCCAAGAAGAGAAAAACAAAAGTTGCAGATAAACAATTTGTGGCCAGATTAGTCAGGGCAGATGCAAGATGACAGTAATTATGATGGTTTTATACTCTTTCTCCAAGTGGCTGTTTAATGCCCATATTCAGTCTGGAATGAAATGACACAATACCCCCTGCAGTAAATGCTCAATAGAATTCAGTCTGTCAGAGGTAACATACTGCAAATACTACTGTGTTCAATGATCTCAGCATAGGAAAAGCAACTGCTCATCAACATATCTTTCAAGAAATCAGAGCAAAAAGAAAAAATCTAGAACCACAACCAAAGCCAGTTGTTGGCAGTTAGATGAAACCCTTCTGCAAACCTGCAAGTGTTCTCTTCTGCTGTGTCTATTGCTCAGGCACCACAGTAATAAATTATTCAGATAAATTCCTGATTAAATCCAAGAAAGATGACACATTTCATAATAATGTTAGGCAGATGGACAGAATGATTTAAAAAGTAGTCTGTTCATTTCTGTTTCTTACAATATCTGTAAGCATTTTGATTCACAGCTTTAACTTCCCAGCTCCAGCTAATCCTTTCAGAAATAAAATTGACATACCAGGCAATAATAGTCCTCATATAAATGAAAAAGCTGTTATTTTCCATGAATCCACTGACTCATTCATCATTCAAGTCTCCACTCCAAACACGTTTCTTGTAACAAAACCTCTACCACTAACATTCTTGCAAGAACTGTCTATCATGACTACCGACAGGAAAGAACAGAAAGCAAGCTCCTTGTTTATACAGGAATAAGAATGGAGTTATGTGGTTAAGATACTTATTACTGAAGACATATGTATTCCCTTCTTTATGCAGAGCCATAATTTCTGTCTGACTTTGTACCATTTACCTTACCTGTTGTCTCAATTCTCCTTCTCCTAAAGAGACCATTATTATAACATGGCTTTCAAATCACCCTGGGACAATGTAAATATTTGCTTCATTTTGACAATGAAAAGTACAATCACTAGTTTAAGATGCATATATGAATAATTAGGTTACCATAAAGAGTCCTATATAGTTATTATCCATCTACATCAACTTTCTTAACCAAACTTTCCCTGAAGTCTGTATCTATGCTGAGTGTTGGGCAAGCAAACACCAGCTGAGCAAGAAGACCAAGCCTTGTTATGGTAAGTAGGTAGACAGCACCCAAGGAAGGTGTACACCCAAGGTAACCCAAGGCAATGAGAAGCTGGATAGAAAACAAAGAAAATTCCTTTTTCATAAATGAGCTCCTCCCCAGCAACATACAAACATGCCTAAACTAGCTCTCTAAAGTTCAAAAAACACCCCTACCACAACCTTCCAGTCTTTTCTACCTAGCAACAGGCTCTCTTGCAGGGATGACATGTTCTAATACAAGCATATATGCCACTATGCTGTGTGATGGTTCCCTCACTTTGCTTCAAAAGTGTAAGGCAAAAATTCCTAGTACGCGTGTAAAAGCGTACACCTTCTTTGTTGTTATGCCACCTTCTAACAACAGCACTTTATTACCAGAGCACTGTCTGATAAGTTAATAAATGATGTCTTTCCAATATCCAATGAACAAGCTTTGGGAATCCTTTCCAGCAAATTTGCTTTATCCAACCTGATAACACTCCACAAAACAGTGTGATTGCGACAATATGATGCTCATCAGTGGTAAAAGAGAAGGAAAGGAGGTTTGAGGTCTTTACCCTCAGTTCTTGCACACTTCCCTTCAAACTTCACTGCCTTTCTGCCAGGTCTGACCTGACCCCACATTATTCATTAAAAGTTAAGTAAAACACTCTTCAGAGAGCTGCATTGCCTGCTTATCATAGCACCAATCTCACCCACCATATTTTTAATCACTCAGATGTCTGAATCCATGTGTTGCACGCCCTTGGGCTCAGTAACCTTATCATATTGTTGATCTGTATAGAACCATGCACTCTCTCTATCTATAAATAACAGAAGTAATTATTACTAGTAAATAATATATACTAGCTCATTTGAAATTAATCATGCTCTCCAGTCACCCTGGAGAATGAGTAAAATAGGCAAAGCTACAAGGTATCTCTTTAAAATACTTTTTATATAATTATTATGAAATTTCATTAGGCTATGACTCATTCCTGCAAATGCAGGATTCATTGGGGGTAATTAAAATAAGTCACGTAAGTCCCTATATCTTCAAGGCAGTGACTCATAGGCTGCTGCTCATAGCAGAGTGCAGTGAAGTCAGAGAGAAGCTCCTCTCTTCCCACTGAAAAAGCAATAGCAGCTCATGAAAGCAGTGGCTAGGCTCAGTTTACCCTTCCCTTTAGTCCATTTAGCCAGCAGGTTTGGATTTTTTCCCTATTTGAGAAGTTAAATCAATTACATATTAGC